>MU753625.1:5579-20509 GCA_026770625.1 Nicotiana glauca
TTTTTGAGGCATTAATGTATTCATGATTATTGAGTCTGTACTTTTCTGCTTTTGAAGTTTGTCAGTTAAGTTAGAGTCTGTAGTTCTTTGAGTCAGTACTTTCATCTTTTTAGAGTCTGTTAGTTACTTCTGAGTCTTGAGTTTTTGAGTCATTGTAATCCAAGTATTTGCTTTTTATGAAAAATTGAAAATCCCAAAATATTTTTGTTATTCATTTTTCGTTTATATCTTTAAGAACTACACTTGGTCTGATTTATGCGGGGTCATGATACGTAGGCAATCTCCATAGGATTCGACCGTAACCAAATAATAAAAAAAGAAAGAAGGAAAAAGAGAGAGGAAAAACAAGAGAGAAAAACACGAGAGGAGAAGTAAAGAAAAAGAAAATAAAAAGCAGAAAAACAAGAAAGAGGCATGAGAGAGTAAAAACAAAAAGAGAAAGCAGGAATGAAAGATAGAGGAAAGAAAAGAAAAGGAAGTTGAAAATAGAAAAGCCGGGATGACGCAAGCAGTCGATCAAATGCATAATAGAACGATTAACTGCTTAGGTGCATTCATGCCCCAAATGTGCGGTTACTAATCTGTTAAAACCCTAATCGCTAACAAAGTTGTTGTTGATGTATTGAGTCCAGGCAGGTGGTTAGTTTATTAGCATTCTGGCAACCCATTCCTACAATACCCAGTCAAAAGGCAAACTAAACATGGCCAACCAAGAACTTGAGACGAGTATTGTTGACCCGTCAAAAGAGGTAGAAGAAATGGATGTTAATGCGATAAAAGAAGAGGTGTATAAGCTGAAGCAGCAAATGGCTGAAATGTACCAGGCCTAGGCAAAGGGGCATCCACCACCGGTTTATCCCGCCAACCCTGATTATATCCCACTTTTGGCTCAACCTCAAGATCCTCCTACTGTGAATTCATCACCAGCCTTTCCTACCACCAACAATGCTATGGCACCACTTCCCAAACAACATCAGCTCCACCACCCAAACAAGTCTTATACCCTCCCCCACCAACCACTACTGTGTTTGTGGCACCTCCACCTGCCGCATTACACCAATCTTCCAGTGAGCCTCTGTTCCCAACTCATGACAATCACTATTATCCACCAGAACCAGGTTCTCACATTCCTTATTTTGATCTCTCGGTAGAAACTGAGAAACCTCCTAAGAATCCTGAATAGGAAGAGATGATTAGGAAAGTCAAAATCTTGGAGAAATCTTTCAGGAATATGCAAGGGCTGGGTGGTAGAGTAAGCGTGGTGTACAAAGACCTGTGTCTGTTCCCAGATGTTTAACTACCAGCAGGATTTAAGATGCCTAAGTTTGACTTGTACGACGGGCATGGTGATCCAGTGGCACATCTAAGAGGTTTTTGAAGCAAGATGAGAGGAGCAGGCGGGAGAGATGAATTACTGATGGCGTACTTCAGTAAAAGTTTAAGTGGTTCAGCTTTGGAATGATACACCCAACAAGATCATGGTCGGTGGTACACATAGGACGATCTGGTCCAAGCTTTCGTATGCCATTTTCAGTATAATCTTGAAATCATCCCAGACTGACTGTCATTGACAAAGATTGAGAAAAATCCCGGGGAAAGTTTCAGGGAATATGGCTTCCGTTGGAGAGAGCAGGCAGCGAGGGTTGACCCTCCGATGAAAGAAAGTGAAATTGTTGATTATTTCTTATAGGCCTTGGAGCCCACTTATTTCAGTCACTTGGTGTCAGCGGTAGGGAAATCTTTCAATGAAGTGGTGAAAATGGGAAGCATGGTAGAGGAAGGACTCAAGACCAAAAAGATCATGAGTTATTCAGCGATCAAAGCAACCACCCAGGCCATTCAAAGCGGCACTGGGGGTGTAATGGGAAAGAAGAATAAAGAGGACGTTGCAACAATTGAGGCAAGAACTTGGTCTGGTGGCCCATCACTTTACTATAACCAGCCTCGACCCCACCCCCAAACTTACCCCCACACTCCATATAACCCACCACAATACTATTACTCACCGCTAGATCCCCATTTCTCTGTCCATCATGCACAAACATTCAATCAACCTCCCACCCACTCACAATAGTGTGCGCTGACCTCACAAAACACCTACCCAGCTCCACAAAATACCTATCCACCCCCGAGAACCCAAAGAAATGCCCCGGGAACAGGTTTTCGACTGAACCAAGCCTTCAAGAATGAGAGGACACAGAAGCAAAAGACTTTCACTCCATTGGGAGAATCATATACCAGTCTATTCCACATGTTGAGATAGTTGGGTTTGTTTAGCCCGATTGAGCCTAAACTACCAAACCCCCCTCCGAGGAATCTTGACCACTCAGTGAGTTGCGAGTATTGTTAAGGAGCCCCGGGGCATGATACAGAGAAATGCTGGGAATTAAAGACAGTTATTCAAGATCTCATTGACACCCATCAGATTGAGGTTCAGGCCCTAGAAGTGCCCAATATCAACCAGAACCCATTGCCGGCCCATCATGAGACCAATATGATTGAGATAGTGCAAAAAGGAGGAGAGCCTAAGAATCCCTCATAGACTGTAACGATGAACAGGTCCAGCGAAGTCAAGCCGAGTGGAGAATCGAGTAGCGGAAAGTCGTTGATCAAGGTGAAAGGAACAGGTAGTGAACCAGTTGTGGCAATTGAGAAAGATTCCTCAAGCAGTGTTGCAGTAAAGCAGGGGACATGAAAAGTGGTGGTACCAGGGGCATTGAACAAGTCTGTTGTGGTCGTGGAAGGTTCTCACACAGAGCCCATCATTCTTAAACCAGTAACTCAGCTGCCAATAGTCAACAGCAAGGCCGTCCCTTGGAACTATGGCCGGATGTCCGTGATTTATAAAGGGAAAGAAGTCAAAGAGGAAGTTTGTGAAACCCATGGTCTGACTCGCTCGGGGAGATGCTTTGCCCCCGAGGAGTTAAGAAAAGCCAAAACCTCCAAAGATAACTCAATACTGGTAAAGAAAGATGTGATCGAAGAAGAGGCAGAAGAATTCTTGAAGAAGATGAAGGTGCGGGACTATTCTATTGTAGAGCAGTTGAGGAGAACCCCTGCCCAAATTTTATTGCTTTCATTGCTAATCCACTTGGATGAACACCACCGAGCGTTGATGAAAATCTTGAATGAGGCCCACGTTCCCGACAAGATTTCTGTAAACCATCTGGAAAAGATAGCAAACAAGATTTTTGAGGTCAACAGAGTCACTTTTTCTGATGATGAATTGCCCGTAGAGGGTACTGAGCATAACAGAGACCTTTATCTTACGGTGAAATGCAAAGATTCAGTGGTTACCCGGGTGCTAATTGATAATGGGTCCAGCGCAAACATCTGCCCCCTCTCTACCTTAGAAAAATTGAAAGTGGAAGATGAAAGAATTCACAAGAACAACATCTGCATTCGGGGGTTTGATGGTGGTGGAAAAGATTCAATCGGGGACATAGTGTTGGAGCTGACAATAGGGCCAGTTGAGTTTACTATGGAATTCCAAGTACTGGATATGGCGGTTTCTTAGAATCTTTTGCTGGGTCGACCCTGGATTCATGCCGCCAAGGCAGTGCCGTCCACTATGCATCAGATGGTCAAATTTGAATCAGACAGACAGGAAATTGTGGTGCACGGAGAGGACAATGTGTATGCTCAAAATGATGCCATTATACCTTTCATCGAAATGGAAGATGATAAGGGACCATGGGTTTACCAGATTTTTGACACAGTGCCAGTTGAGAAAATCTAGAAGGGGAATGTGTTCCAATTCAGAAAGTGGCAGCCGCATCAGTCATGGTGGCTTCTGAGATGTTGAAGAATGGTTTCATACCTGGCAAGGGTTTGGGTACTTCTATGCAAGACATCGTACAACCAGTATCTTTGCCCAAGAACATGGATACCTTTGGTTTGGGATTTAAACCCACAGCTGCAGACGTAAGAAGAGCCAGAAAGTTGAAGCAAAAGGCGTGGGTTCTTCCAAAGCCCATTCCGCGGTTTTCCAGATCATTCGTCAGGCCCAACACCAGAAATCGCCTGGTATCAACGGTTCCTAGTTCATTGATTTATGTTAATGGAGATCTGGATAAGGGGTACGAGAGGATGTTCAACTCAGTGAATATGGTGGAAGCTGGAGAGGGTTCGATCAAGGCGGATGTGCAGTTCGTAGGGCCCAATGCAAAGATCAACAATTGGGAAGCTACTCCTCTTCCTATTCGGAGAGAGTTTTGGTAGTGGGCTTTGATTTTCTTTTAGTTATCTGGATTTTTCCATAGTTGTAATTCAGATTCTATGTTTCGTCCATTTGGATGTGTCAAACCTTGTTGTCTTTCAATTTCAATGAAATGCAATTTCCCTTTTCTTCTTCATCCTTGATAATTTTATTTTTGTTTTCCTTTTCTTTCTTGTACAGTTCTTTTTATGCTGGTTTTAATGACATGATATGCATGAGGAATCTTCAGCCCAGTCTTATAAGCCAATCTAATTCTGAAATAATAATAGAAGAAATTGAGTATGATGATGAATTGGAATATGATGATGATGACGCTTTTGAAGAGATTAATAAAGAGTTGAGCCATTTTGAAGAAAAACCCGAGCCTAACCTGAGCGATACAGAGTCAATCAATTTAGGGGACCCTGACAACATCAGAGAAACTAAGATAAATGTCCATCTTGAACCGCCCCTCAGGGTGGAGATAATCAAAGCATTGTTCGAATACAAAGATATTTTTGCGTGGTCATATGACGACATGACGGGTCTAAGCATAGACTTTGTGGTTCATAAATTGTCCACTGACTCGGCATTTCCCCCTGTCAAGCAGAAGCCGAGGAAATTTAAAACTGATATGAGTGTGAATATCAAAGAAGAGGTCACCAAGTAGTTTGATGCCAAAGTCATCCGGGTCACGTGGTATCCCACTTGGTTAGCCAATGTTGTGCCTGTGCCAAAGAAGGATGGTAAGACCAGGGTGTGTGTTGATTACCGTGATCTCAACAAGGCAAGTACAAAGGATAATTTCCCGCTGCCAAACATCCACATATTGATTGATAACTGTGCAAAGCATGAGATTGGTTCTTTTGTGGATTGTTACGCGGGCTATCACCAGATCCTGATAGATAAGGAAGATGCAGAAAAGACAACGTTCATCATGCCATGGGGACATACTGCTACAAGGTCATGCCATTTGGTTTGAAAAATGCTGGGGCAACTTACATGAGGGCGATAATAACCATATTCCATGACATGATACATAAGGAGATTGAGGTCTATGTGGATGATGTAATTGTGAAATCCAGGAAGCAGTCTGACCACGTCAGGGACCTGAGAATGTTCTTCCAAAGGCTTCGTAGGTACAATCTTAAGCTCAATCCTGTAAAATGTGCTTTCAGAGTTCCACCTGGAAAACTGTTGGGATTTGTAGTCAGCCGGCGGGGTATTGAACTGGACCCATCAAAAATCAAAGTTATTCAAGAATTTCCGCCTCCAAGGAATAAGACCGAAGTGATGAGTCTGTTAGGGAGATTGAACTACATCCGCAGGTTTATTGCTCAGCTCACAACAACTTGTGAGCCCATCTTCAAACTGTTAAAGAAGGACTCTGCGGTCAAGTGGACAGACGAGTGTCAAGAAGCATTTGATGAGATCAAGGGGTATTTGTCAAATCCATCGGTATTGGTCCCGCCAGAACCAGGGAGGCCTTTGATTATGTATTTGATAGTTTTGGATAATTCATTTGGTTATGTGTTGGGTCAGCATGACATCACTAGTAAGAAAGAGCAGGCCATATATTATCTCAGCAAGAAGTTCACACCTTACGAGGTCAAGTATACTCAACTGGAAAGGACATGTTGCGCCCTGACTTGGGTAGCACAAAAGTTGAAACATTATTTGTCATCCTATACTACTTACCTCATCTCTCGGTTGGATCTGTTGAAGTATATCTTTGAGAAGCCTATGCCCACAGGAAGACCCACAAAGTGGCAGATCTTGCTCACCGAATTTGACATTGTTTATGTGACCCGAACTGCAATAAAAGCACACGCATTGGCTGACCATTTGGCCGAGAACCCGGTAGATGAAGAATATGAACCTTTGAGGACATACTTCCCTGATGAAGAGGTAATGCACGTTGATGAGTTGGAACAAGTTGAGAAGCTAGGATGGAAACTTTTCTTTGATGGAGCTGCCAATATGAAAGGCGCTGGGATAGGAGAGGTACTCATTTCTAAAACCGGGCAACACTACCCTATCACGGCTCAACTTCGATTGTATTGTACTAATAACATGGCCGAATATGAGGCATGTATCTTGGGTTTGAGGTTAGCTGTAGATATGGGTGTCCAGGAAGTCTTGGTCATGGGTGACTCGGACCTTCTGGTACACCAAATTCAAGGAGAATGGGAAACACGTGATTTGAAGCTTATACCGTACCGACAATGCTTGCATGATCTTTGTCAACTGTTTTAATAAATAGAGTTCAGGCACATTCCAAGGATTCATAATGAAGTTTCCGATGGTTGGGTACTTTGGCGTCAATGTTGCATCATCCAGATAAAGCTTATGTGGACCCTTTGCAGATTCAGGTCCACGATCAGCATGCTTATTGTAATATGGTAGAAGAGGAACTTGATGGTGAGCCATGGTTTCATGATATCAAGGAATACATCAGAATGAGAGTGTATCTGGCACAGGCCACAAGTGATCAAAAGAGAACAATTCGACGTTTGGCAAGTGGATTCTTATTCATTGGAGGGGTATTGTACAAGAGAACTCCAGATCTTGGGTTGTTGAGATACATAGATGCTAAACATGCCACAACTAGCATGACAGAGGTACATTCGGGAGTCTGTGGGCCACATATGAGCAGGTACGTGTTGGGAAAGAAGATTCTCCGAGCAAGCTATTATTAGCTTACTATGGAGCAAGATTGTATCAGTTTTGTGCGCAAGTGTCATCACTGTCAAGTGCATGGAGATTTGATTCATTCTCCACCATCGGAATTGCACACAATGTATGCACCATGGTCTTTTGTTGCATGGGGCATGGATGTCATTGGGCCAATTGAGCCAGCAACATCAAACGGACACAGGTTTATTCTGGTGGCCATTGACTACTTCACCAAATGGGTCGAAGCTAAAACATTCAAGTCTGTAATCAAGAAAGCAGTGATCGATTTCGTGTATTCAAATATCATTTGTCGATTTGGGATACAAAAGGTGATCATTACAGACAATGGGGATAACCTTAATAGTCATTTGATGAAAGAGGTATGTCAGCAATTCAAGATTACACATTGAAATTCCACCCCTTATCGCCCCAAGGCAAATGGAGCGATTGAGGTGGCCAACAAGAATATAAAGAAGATACTACGAAAAATGGTGGAGGGTTCTAGACAGTGGCATGAAAAGCTACCTTTTGTATTGCTGGGATATCGTACTACTGTTCGTACTTCAGTAGGGGCGACCCCTTATTTATTGGTGTATGGCACCGAAGCAGTGATACCTGCAAAATTGGAGATCCCATCCCTTCGAATTGTCACAAAAGCTGAAATTGATAATGTTGAATGGGTCAAGACCCGCCTGGAGCAGTTGAGTTTGATCGATGAGAAAAGATTGGTAACAGTGTGTCATGGTCAGTTGTATCAATAGAGAATGAAAAGAGCGTATAATAAGAAGGTACGTCCACGAAAGTTCGAAGTGGGCCAGCAAGTGTTGAGACGTATTCTTCCGCACTAGGCTGAGGCTAAAGGCAAATTTGCCCAAATTGGCAAGGGCCGTTCATCGTGACGAGAGTGTTGTCCAATGGTGCTTTGTATTTGACAAACATAGAAGGCAAATGTGTTGAAATGGCCATCAATTCCGATACGGTCAAGAGATATTATGTATGATTTCCTTTGAATTAATTGCATTTGTTTGTACTTGGCATATTTTGAAGATTGGAATGACGAAAGCATTTTATTCTACTATCGAAACACTTTATCCGTTGTCACCCCTTTGAGCCTTATTTATTTTCTTTCATACCCCCTTTTTTGGAATCAGTAACTAAGTTCATAAACACAAGCGTGGAAGATAAGCGAAGGAAAAAGAGAAAGAAAACAATAAAAAGAGAGAAGAAAAAGGAAGAAGGAAAGGAAAAAAAGGAAAGAGAAGGAAAAGAAAAGGAAAAAAACAACAAAAAGGGAAAAGAAAGAAAAAGAGAAAGAAAAGTTGTGATTGTTGTAAGAAAGCTGATTCCAGAAGTTGTAATTGTTGTAAAAAATAGCAACAACAAAAGTAGTTTCATGAACTACGTTTGACCTGATTCCTTTTAAGGATACGTAGGCAACCTCACGGTTCGGTCCCATCAAAATAAAATCCAAAAGTCCCCAAGCAAGAAACTGGGGCAGAAGTTATGATTGTTGTAAGAAAGCTGATTCCAGAAGTTGTAATTTTAAACCCATTTGAATTGTTTTGAGCTTGTAATACCCTTTCTTTCTAACCCCATCCAAAAGCCCACATTACGGTCTAAAGAAAGACCTTCTGATCAGTCTTCAAGAAATTCCAAGTTGAGCAAGAAGAGGTAATTCATGTCAGGGGCAACTCTCCGGTCCAAGCAGAAAAGGAATAAAAATGAGAAAGTCTTATTGGGGAAAACCCTCACGGGCACTGTAAGGCGACGGGAGCTGACAGAAATAAAAAATGAGAGAGTCTTATTGGTGAAAACCCTCACGGGTACCGTAAAGCGAAAGTGAGCTTAGAGAAATAAAAAATGAGAGTCTTATTGGTGAAAACCCTTACGGGCACCGTAAGGTGACGGGAGCTGAGAGAAATAAAAAAAGAGAGAGTCTTATTGGTGAAAACCCTCACGGGCACCGTATGGCGAAAGTGAGCTGAGAGAAATAAAAAATGAGAGAGTCTTATTGGTGAAAACCCTCGCGGGCACATTAAAGCGAAAGTGAGTTGTCAAATGAACAAATGAGAGAGGTCTGTGGGTGAAAACCTTTCAGGACACCGCAAGATGAACAAGGTTAGGGTTTGGGTGAAGAAATCAGGTTATGGAATTCTAGGGCAACAAAGTATGGCAATTGAAAGTTGATTGGCTGGAGTGATTGTGCCGATTAGTCCAAAATGCACGTCATGATCAATGGTACCAGTTGTTCCACCCAGATAAGTCTCTTTTCCTTTTCCTTCCTTTTAGTGAGTCGTCCGATTTTGGATTCTCTTTATCCTTAACTCGCAAGGTCATTGTATTTCATTCCTTTTGGGGTTTGTTTCTTTAAGATGTTTCAATGTCAGTCTTGTTCAAAACAAAGAAGAAAGGATGTCAAGGCTCAGTACCAGCTTCCAAATTGCAAAGTATAGTGGGGCCAGAACGTACCAAAGATGACATCATGCAAAGTAAGATGCAAGGGGTCACCGAAAGTTTCATCGGTGGATTGGTTGGATAATTTCATGGGAGATGCAAAGGTTCGGATAAAGGGGTCAGAAATGCAAAACAACAGTACGGGATAGAACACTCGGGTCATCAAAAGTCATGGGATTTGAAAGTCAGTCAGAAAGTCAAGTGGTTCAGAGCCAGTTCGGGGAAGCATGTCAAAGCAAAACATTACAGCGAAGACACCTTCATCAAGAATGCCATCAGCTAACCACCATTTTAAACTGACAAGAGTTTTCTTTAATTTGAAACAGGGGCATAAATTTTGTTTGTTTCAGAGAAACCCACCACATGGAAAGGCAGGCACCAGACAGGTTTGACGGTGAGTTTTCAGGACCCTCATGGAAAATGGGACTTAGTTTAAATTTCAAAACAATCATAAGTAGAAAAATCTAGCCCAAGGAATATAAGTTGGTTTCAAAGTTTGCGTGTTTAAGATCAGATTCACTTAGGAGCTTTCAGGACCCTCCTGAATAATGGGGCCTAGTTTTAAGAATGCCATTAGATAACGAGATTTAGCGTAGGTTCTGTTTTAGGCTAGTATAATTCAGTCGTAAAGCAGTCACTCTTAAGATAAAACTTGACATTTGATTTTTAGGACCCTTCTGGATAATGGGATATAGCTTTAATACTTTCTTAGATAACAAGACTTAGCATAAGACGTACCTTCAGTAGATATAATTTAGCTTTAAAAATTATCTTTTAACTAGGAGTTTTTAGGACCCTCTTAGATAATGGGGATTAGTTTAAGACCCTTTTAGACAACAAATGTAGTGGGAGTAATACCTTTAGAAAATGTAACTTAGGTTTGTAATTGTTATTCAATTAGGAGTTGTCAGGACCTCCCTGGATAATAGGATTTAGCTTTCAAACTCTTAATATTAGTTGGTAGAATGATTCAGTTTAACACTCACCTTTGTGCCAGATACCCGAACTGGGGCAGAGAATTTTCTTTAATTTTGTCTATTTTGTTGAAGTCAGAAGCCCGCCTGGAGAACAAGGGAGCACATTTCAAGTTTAGCAATCTGGAGCCCGCCTGGAGAACAGGGAATACATTTCAAGTCAACAGTCAGTAGCCCGCCTGGAGAGCAGGGAATACATTTCAAGTCAGCAGTCAGGAGCCCGCCTGGAGAGCAGGAAATACATTTCAAGTTTAGCAATCAGGAGCCCGCCTGGAGAGCAGGGAATACATTTCAAATCAGCAGTCAGGAGCCCGTCTGGAGAACAAGGGAATACATTCAAGTTCAGCAATCAGGAGCCCGCCTGGAGAGCATGGAAATACATTCCAAGTTTAGCAGTCAGGAGCCTGCCTGCATGGAAATACATTCAAGTTTAGGAGTCAGGAGCCCGCCTGGAGAGCATGGGAATACATTCAAGTTTAGCAATCAGGAGCCCGCCTGGAGAGCATGGGAATACATTTCAAGTTCAGCAGTCAGGCGTTCACCTGGAGAAAGGAAAAACATCTCAAAGTGTAGATTGGCAGTCAGACATCCACCTGGAAAAAGGGAAAACATCTCAGATTATAATTCAAGGCGGCAGCAAAGAGATCTCACTGGGAGAATACAAGTCAACAAGGCAGCAAGAACCACAAGAGCAAGTTTGAAGATATAGATATGATTTTTGTAATACATAGATATAGTCTAGTCTAGTTTCTTTTTATTTTGACATGGTGTAATACGGGGGTTCAGTAAGCAGTAGCAGTAGCAACAACAATGAAATCACAGCTTCATGGTAGTCCCAGCTACCAAACATTCCTAAACTACACTGACCTGATTCCTTTTTAGCCAATGATATGTAGGCAACTTCAGAAGCAGGGTGTTGTCAAATCTTTCAAAAATGCTTCCCACAGAGTATTCAAACGAGCAAAAATCGCTCGTATTCGCTCACTTTATATTTGCCCGAAAACTCTACGTGTTTCCGAGCAAAGAGGGGCAGTTGTGAGCACGTGATTTTTTTCCTATATAAATTACTCCCATAAATTCAAAATAAAATAATTTCTTTCATTGTTTGCAATTTTGTGGTATTTTCTGTTAATCGTTTGCATTTTGTTTGTGCATTTTAATTATTGAAAAATACAAAAATATGTGCATTTGCATTTAGGATTTAACTTAAGATTTTAGGATTAATTAATTTTTAATTTTGAAAAAAAGGAGAGGAAAAGAATTTTGTAGAAAATAGATTTGAAATAGAAAAGTATTCAAGAACTCAATTTTGGGCCAGCATCACCCAAATTCATCCAAGCCCAATGAGAACTCTTTCAAAACCCACCCCAAATGGCCCAGGACCCAATCAGTCGCCCAAGCCCTTGAAACGATATAGTACAAGCGTGAAACTATGTCATTTTGAGTTCAGGAGTTGAAATAAATCATAGCTCTTCGTTGTATCTCATCCAATGGTTCTAAACACTTTCCCATTTTGGCTTAAAATTGTCCTAAAACCTACAGAGACAACCTAGTCCAAACAGACTCCCTCCGTCTATATCCCTTATCTCTATAGATCGCCACCACCAGCCGCCTGTCGGAAATTACCTCACGGCGGCGGCGATGCTCCAAACTGCTTCAAAACTTCACAGTCCCTAGCCCCCCTCATCCTTATCCCACCATCAATTACCCAAAAGTCCCAGCTCATTTGCCTTAATTTCGGATCTGAAATTCAAAAAAAGAAAAAAAGAAAACTAAATTCATTATTTTGCTGACTTCAATGATCCTTTAAGCTCGATTCGTGCCGAAGTTTATGCCAATTGTTTGTTCTTGGCAAGAACAGTCAATTGGTATCAATTTTGGCCCATTTCGAAACATGTCAGATTCTAGTCAATTCCTCATTCGCCTGACCAAGCTCGTCTCCTTCATCAATTCGTTCCGGCCAAACCAGTATTACTCTTTCCTTGATTTCTTTTTCTTCATGTCTTTTTCTTGATTTGTTTTCCCGCTTCTTGTATGTTTATGTGTTTAATTTAATTTTATTCAGTTTCTAGTTATTCCTCTATGTGATTATGCTCTTTTGTTAGTTGCTTAGGCCTATGTTCGTCCCTTTTATTTTCATTTTTAAGAGACTCCTACTTCTCTTCTTTATGGCTGTTCCATTTTTATATTTCATAAATGTTGATTTGGACTTCGAAATCAGAGGCCCAACAAAGGGACCTGGCCTAATTTGGCTAGCCCAATTTTAGGAACTGAACTTTGGGTCAACTTTGACCCGCCGGGTTTCCTAATTCCTACAGTAATGCTCATAGTTTTGAAGGGTAAATTGGGAATATAGGTAGGGGAATCTTTCAATAACCAACTAGGAAGCTTCCTAGAAGCTGGGTGGGGTTTTAACTTGGATTTCAAATTTTTTAACTCAGGTTATCTAGGCAAAAATAAGAATTGGAGTAAAACTGATTTTCTCATTGTTTCCAAAACTCAAATTGGTTAAACTGGTTTTGCTGTTGTCTGCTGGCTGCTGTTATGTTGTAGAATCCTCACCTCTTTTATTTTATTTTTTTTCTAGGTATTTCTTCAGAACTCATTAAATGTTAGAGTGAAGTTATGGATTTGATTTTATGCATGAGATAAGTGAGGTGTAAGAAAAGATAGAAATGAAATTTGGGTTAAGCTTTGTGTGAGACATGTGATTCAAGTTATGAATTTGTAAAGGGTTGATCCCTTACTATTTAATTAGCCATATCATCTTATTGTGTTTTGATTTATTGTCCAGGCAAGTTTAATCACTTAAGTATAGTCATGGGTAGCGTCTGTGTCTTCTGAAGCTGAGATCTTATGTGATTGTGACTGAAACAGGATTTTTTATTCCAATTTGGTATGCATAACTGAGTATGGTGGCTACTGAGCTCATGGATGAGGTTGTTTGGTTTGTTTTTGAAAGTATTTGTAGCTATGGGTTGTACGTTTGCTGGTTCGGTTCACTCATGTTGTAGTAGTTCTAGTTTAGCTTTTTATTGCTCCTTAATTGCTCTGGGAATCTGCTTACAGTAGATGTGAGATACAACATAATGTTTTGGTCTTTCTCATACAAACCTGCTATTCTTGAAACATGAACATGTTAGAGTTCAATCAGATCTTGAATGAAACCTGAGTTTGTCTCATAAATTCTCAAAGTTTGATTGTTTCTTTACATTGGATATTTTAACAAGTATAAGTCATATGTTTTTTTAAGGCCAACATGAAACCAGGATCCAGTAGGTGAATAAGAATTGGTTGAAGCTTTGAGTTTATTTTTTTGTTACTGGAATTTCAGTGGAAGTTGAATAAATGATAAGTGGTTTGCACACCTTGTTAACAAATGGGCTACCCAGAAATCCAATTTCTAAAATAGGGCCCTCTTGTAGAGGCCAATGCTTAAGGCGTCGAGACTGGGCTTTAGCCTTGATCCAGTTGCATTAAATGCGACTTGTAAATTCTCCAGACCTTTTTAAGTTAGCCGATTACCTTTTAAGTTACATCGAGGTGCGCCATACTGGATAAGACATAGTCTATGGCCCTCCGAGCTTTTAGTTTAAATACCCCTTAAAATAGAATCAAGGTGCGCCGCGCCAAATAAAATAACAAATGCGTGGCCCTCTTTAATTATTTCCTTTAAAAAAAATTATACTTAGAACTCGGGACGTGCCACTTAGCGAATTTTCATGGCCTCCGGAAAGTTAACAACGCGTAGTTGCTTTAGGCGCGCAATTTAATAATATTACCTTCCTAAACTCGGGTGCACATTTATGTGACCCAAATTCAAATCTCAACGTTAGATAAAATGTGTTATGGGCCACGGGTGCATTTATGTGACGTGGCCCGAAATATATTTTAAATAGCGTTGCAATCTTTCTTAGAAAAAGAATTAAATAAAAGCGGTCAAAAGCTAAAATTGCACATAGGTACAAAATGTTCTAAAATCAGATAACTAAGCCAATTATAACAGTTGAGCGACCGTGCTAGAACCACGGAACTCGAGAATGCCTAACACTTTCTATCGGGTTAACAGAATTCCTTACTCGGATTATAAGAGTATATTTGCTTATATTTTCTTTTTCTAGATCTTAATTTTTTTATTTGAATATACTTTTAATTATTTTTCTTTTTATCTAGTTAATATTATTTTTTCCTTGAAGATGAGGGTATACGTAATTACAAAAAGAATTAAAAGCGATTTATTGGTCAATTACCATAGAAAATAATTGGTCTTGCGCGGAGTTAAAATTTTGAGTAAGGATATTCAAAGTATAAAAAAGTAAACAGTTGAAAAAACTTAAGAGAATTCAACATCTACTACTATATATACACCTAAACAATAATTTTAACATTATATATACTAGCAAAATGAACCCCCTTGTGCCCCTTAGCTCCGCCCTGTAATGTGAATTTTATTTATATGGATGGTTGATTCACAAAAAAGAATAGTTGATGAGGTTTTTTTTTTTTAAAAAAAAAAAAAGAATTCCCTCCCAAATTAGGAGGATCTATAGTGTTTCCACACTTCTCCTCCAGCGTGATTCGAATCCAGGACCTAACGGTCGTCGGTGGTGGTGCTTTGAAGACTCTGA
>MU753625.1:20699-34266 GCA_026770625.1 Nicotiana glauca
AAAGAATTAAAAGCGATTTATTGGTCAATTACCATAGAAAATAATTGGTCTTGCGCGGAGTTAAAATTTGAGTAAGGATATTCAAAGTATAAAAACGTAAACAGTTGAAAAAACTTGAGAGAATTCAATATTATATATACAATATAATTTCTGGCAAAATGAACCCCCGTCTGCCCTTAGCTCCGCCCCTGTAATGTGAATTCTACTTATATGGATGGTTGATTCACAAAAAGGAATAGTTGATGAGGTTACTTGGTAAAAAAAAAACTCAGCCCTTTTACTGCTAAAAAAAAGATGACATTTGGTGGATGTCACCTTTTTTTTTTTTAAATTCCCTGTCAAATTAGGAGGATCTATAGTGTTTTCACACTTTCCCTCCAACGTGACTCGAACTCAGGACTTAACGGTCGTGGGTGGATATGCTTTGAAGACTCTGACTAAGAAGAAATACTAGGAAAAGCTGTAGATGTGATAATTTTTTCATTTATATTAATACATTGCAGCAACAACAACAACAACAACAAAAACAACAACAACAACTACCCAGTATAATCCAACCAAGTGGAGGTATGAGGAGGGTAGGATGTAAGCAGCCTTAGCCCAACCCTGGAAGGGTAGGGATGCTGTTTCCGAATGACCTTTGGCTCAGAGGTAGATCCAGGATTTTAAGTTTATGGGTTCCTGTAGCAATTTCAAATTAATATACAATAATAACTGGGTTCACAAATAGATATTTAATAATTTTTTTAACAAAAATAAAGGGTCTACGCAAAAGTTACTGGGTTCCCGGGAACCCGTATCTTACACCTTAGATCCGCCCCTGCTTTGGCTAAAGAAGGTGAAGGAAGCCATAATAGCAAGTGATAGCAAGACAAATAGTTAGAAAACTAAATCGGAGATATATTAATCCATTGCACTAGCTTGAAATAATACTGTTTAATTCAGCATTACATTTCTAAGGAGAAAAATAGTTTCCAATCTTTTCTACAATGTATGTACTCAACCACCCCCATAAAAAGGAAAACAGAAAAGAAGAAAAAAGAAAGAAGCTTTTGTAGATGAAAATAAAATCAGCGAAGAAGTTAAAAAAATTCAACATTTATTATATACATAAGATAAAATAAAAATTGACATTTTATATACAATCTCACTTGTAGGATTTTACTGGGTTGTTGTTGTTGTTGTTGTTTGTATATACAATGTAATTTTTCAGTGAAATGAACCTCTTGCACCTCTTAGCTCCGCCCCTGTTGTGAATATTACATATGGTGGATGTTGCGACATCTTTGAAGACTGACTTACAACAACAACTACAAGCCTAGTGAATTCTCACGAGTGGGGTCTGGGGATACTAAGATATACGCAACCTTATTCCTAGCCTGAAAGGGCAGAGAGACTGTTTCTGATAGACCCTCGGCTTTGAAGACTGACTTAGACAAGGAAAAACTGTAGATGATACATAGTGTAAAAATTCTGAAAACAAGAAAAGGACCAACAATATAAGGAGCCATTTGTAATGAAAAGATGTAAAGATGAGGAACAAGAGGAGCAAATTTAAAAGGACAAGAGCAAGCTAAAATTATTGAAGTGTTGTTTTAAGGTACAATATGTTTCACTAATAGAATACATTGGACATTCAGTAGCTAATGTAACAACATGGGACCAGAGTCACCAGACTTTATTCTTGATCAGATTTTAGCCACTTTATATCCAAATATCAGAAGTGCAGTCACCACCAGGATATCTCATTTCATGAGCTAAGGATGGACCATCAGGTTCTGCTCCGAAATCAACGAAAAATCTCGGGTTTATAGCAAGGCCACCTTTCTCAGTGTCAACGTCGATTTGTAATATATGACCTCCTTTCTCCAATAGCTCGGGGTAGAATTGACGGTCCCATGTACTAAACAACGAGTTTGTAGCGTACAAACGCTTCCCGTCTAGACTCAACTGTATCATCTGAGGTCCGCCTCTCAACCGATGTCCCTGGAAGTAATGCAGAAGGTCATTTATATTGATTGTGCTCATGAATCTAAAACAACACTCGGGGGACAAAGGGGTAGATGTAAACAATCTAAGTTAATAACATCAACCATATTTGAGTTCCGCACCACAGATGAGACTTGAGAAGTAAACAAAATGCTAAAACTTGACTAAATGAATTCATATTTTCCTGATATAAGTAGTGAATTTGGGAGCAACATATCATATTTTTTGAGCAAGGGGCAGGGCAGCCCGGTGCACTAAGCTCCTGCTATGCACTGGCCCGGGGAACGGCTGGACCACAAGGGTCTATATTGTATGCAGCCTTACTCTTCATTTCTGCAAGAGACTGTTTCCACGGCTTGAACCCGTAACCTCCTGGTCACATTGCAGTAATTTTACTAGTTACTCCAAGGCTCCCCTTTTTGAGCAAGGAAAAACTTAAAACTTGTCATTTCCTGAAGCATTACTATAATTATTGAGATGTTAATTTTCAATTCTAACTACAGTCAGAACTCTCTACAACAACATCCTATATAACAACCATTCACTATAAAAGCCAAGTTTTTCTCAGAACCGATTCTTATGTTATGTTATAGAGTAATATGTATCCTATATAACATCACTTCACTATAGCAACCAAAAAATATTGGAACAAATAAGCTGTTATAAAGAGGTTTGACTGTACCTGGACGTCTCGGACATCCACTTGGTATGTTGAACCATCTTCAGCCTCAGCGAGTACAGAGTTTCCTTTTTGAAACACTCCTCCAACAAATACTTGGCCAATCAACTTAGGATTGGCAGGGTCCTCGATATTGTACTGTCTAATGTCACCATGTAGCCAGTTTGCTAGGTATAGAAAACGATCGTCAAGAGAGATCAGAAAGTCGGTAATAAGACCAGGCATTTCCGGAATAATCCAGTTCTGCACCTTCACTGGTTTTACAGCAATTGCTATCTCATGATCCCACGATCCATCTGGATTCTTGAAAAATCTCACCATGTTACTGGTCAAAGCACATCCCACATATCCAATTGCTTCAGATGGATTATGCAAGAACCTCACCTATAAATCAAAAGAGGAAAACGAATATATTAATGTATTCAGAAGGATAAATCATGGCGCGAAGTTACAAAGGGGGAAGAGGGGAGTTCGATTACCTCTAGAGGCAGGAGGCCGGTGTTTCCAAGATCCAATGTCTGTTTTAGTTCACCACCAGGCCATGTGTAGACATGCAAATGCCGTCCATAAAGTCCATCAGTAACATGTTGGAGATTGAAACCTTTCGTGAAAGCGGATGGAGACCCCCAGGACGAACTGATCATGGTGTTATGTCGAGGCTGGTACCAGAAGTCATAACCAAAGAGCGGACTATGCCCTGGTTTTTCCCATCTAAAATATAATAAAGGCGTCAGAATCTGCTTTCATTTAGGCATTGAGCATAGTCTATTTTCACTAAAATTACAGAACTTAAGATATAGAGGACAGGAACTGAAAGTAGCATAGTTTCTGTTCCTCAGATGTAGAGACTCTTGTAATTTTCTTGTTCTTAACTACTAGGTTGGTTTTTAAACAAAACCGATAGAGGTAATTCAGCTCGCAAGAGAGTACAAACTATACAGTACCTTCCTTTCACGTTAAAGTCCGAATCAAGAAGAAGAAATCCGTTCCCCTCAGCATTTCCATCTTTGTCTCCGAGACATGACACCAGTATCTCACCAGAAGCAAGACAGTGGGCGGTGTGAGGGAATGCTAATCCTGTCTTCTGGATGACATCATCTGGCTGAACAACTTTGTACAAACTGGGAGCCCTTGGATTCTTTTGTGTGTCGATTGCATAAATGCGTCCTGATCTGCAAGAGTTAAATTTATCGAAAATCTTGAATATCATATCAGTTGCATATAGTCATCAAAATGGATTCTTTTTTCTCAGAACATTTTGTATGAGTCGAAAAGCTAAATTATCCCTGCCTTCAGACGAATAACCATATGGACAAGAAAGATCAAACAAAGACTCACATTGATGATACAACAACAACCACGTCTCAATGCCAAACATTGACAAAAACAACTCACCGGCCCGGTGCACTTAGCCCCGCTATGCGTGGGTCCAAGGAAGGGCCAGACCACAAGGGTCTATTGTACACAGTCTTACCCTGCATTTCTGCAAGAGGCTGTTTCCACGGATCGAACCCATATAAAGTCTAAAGGTCAATAACAAACACGAAAGCAGAGATATTGTTCTTACATAAGTGAAGGCAGGACGAGATATCGTCGAGCAGCTGAAGGATCTCCATAACAAGAACTGCAGGAATTCCAACCAGAATGATGTAGTTCATCACCCTCATAAGGCATAGGCAGCCTATGGATTACTTTGGAATAAGATGGTGAATTAGGATCTACATCTACTGTAGCTAAGTAGTCAGGTTTGGCCCTTTCTGTTCCTGTAGAAATTAACCATATAATCAGAGGCAAATTTACGATTTAAACTTTATAGGTTCAACATGTAACGTCTTTTAACATCTAGTATTATAATTTAGTAGAGTGTGAAGAACACTTAAATGATTTTTAAAAGAATATCACAATAACACTCAAGATTTCCCTTTGGCCCACAAAAGACAGATTTTTTTAGCAATCAAAATTTTACAATAAATTTCCATCGCAAAGTTTATCTCTTCCCCAGCACCCACTAACCCCTCTCACCCCACCCCACCCCACCCCCAACACCCAAAATCCACCAAACCCCCCAAAAGGGTATCAGAAAAACAAAGAAAGAACCATACTTTATCAGCAAAAGAAAAGATAAAGATTTCAATTTTCAACTAGTTTTACTTCAAAAATAAAATAAAGAAAGTGAAAACACCTCAAATTTATCCACTTTACAGAAAAAATCCACCCCTCAAAGCCAAAAAAAAAAAACTCATTTTTCATTAATTAATTTCAAGAAAATAACACAAAATTGCCCCTGCAGCTGGCTTTGGTCTACTAGTAAGATCATAACTTGCGATATATGGATTAGGCGAATCTCACAGTTGAAACCCAGACGACAATAATAATAACAAACTCAGTGTAATCGGTCCGTGGAGCATAGAGTGTACGCAGGCCCTTATACTACCTAAGAAGGTCAAGAGACTGTTTCCGAAGTACGGTCGACAGAATTGAAACCCAAACAAAAATTATTATTTAAATAGAAAAAAATAAAGGGGCGAGCTCATTATCTCGAGTTTCGAACCATGAGCCACCAGCGACTTGAAAAAAAATCTATATAAAAGAGAAGCAAATTACCAGTATAAATACAGGTGACATAAATTAAAGATTCTTTAGGACCAGCCATAGCTTCAAGTGGAGAAGCATAACCAGGTCCATTTTTGCAACATCCATTAATCTCCGCCGTACCATGCTGCACCACATCCACATCCGTCGCCATTTTCTCGCCGGAAAAATGTGAATTTACAAAAATATTCAGATCAGAAAAAGACGACAAATAGTGTGATAATAAGACTTTTGGCTTCTAACTGCAAAGGTATACATATATATAGGGAAACCAAACACGTTGGGGTCTTAGGACTAGTTACTATGTTCACGGCTTTTATCATGCAGCGTTTTGTCTGTATATAGACGAGATAATATTCTATATACATACTGATATTGCCACATCATTTTTCTTCTTGCCGGAAAAAAAGTTGCCCGAATATTTGGTAATATTTTCTTGTAAATTATTTTTCATGTTTGGTTGGAGAGTAAAAAAAAATATTTTTTAAAATATTGATAAATATATTAGCAAATTTGAATTTGTTTTGGCGAATTTTTTTGGTATTAAATATGATATATTTATAACTGTATGTTGATTAAATAAGTGATATGATGTAGGAATTGGAAGTCATTTTCCTCTTTTAGTAGTAGAAATTATTTCCCTTGAAATGTAGTACTAATTTTTATCAATCAAATATCAGAAAATAAACTTATTTTCTAAAAAATATTTTTCATCCTATCAATTATGTAGTTTATTTTCTAAAAAAAAAAATCATCCTGTCAATTATGTACCAAACACACCCTTAGGATAACATGTAATAATATGGCATTATCACTTTTTGAATCTTGTGACTGATACATGTCTAGGTGGAATGAATCAAATAATAGCGTGCTTATTTTTCTTTTCAAGTTTAGATGGATTTTCGAATTTATTCTAACTTAAGAAAATGTCAGAATTTTGCTATCCTTTGATTTGTGTTAATTTCGATGTAAATAATAGGGGAGCCAGAATTTTTACTAAACAGATTTAGGATATAAAGAAGTAAATACATACAAAAATTAAAAGGATCCAACATATTATAAAAATTGTATACGGTCAAATCGTATGCCTCCGATTTATAGGCTTAAGGGTCCGTCCTAGGCCCGAGTCCGGGCGATATCGAGTTCGAGTTCGAGACCGGTGGACTAGACTCGAGCTCGAAGACAGAGTGCAATGCTCGGAGATATGAGTTCGAGGAATACCGGGGCCAAGTATGCTCGATCCCGAAATAGTACCGTTATGGACTTGTACCAGAATGAGCTAGATTTCTGCCACGTCCCCAAGGTCATGGCGCAAACGGAATAGAATTGTACGATTCCGTGCTAGGCGGTTAGACAACTGTACTAAGAATATTCCTTACTATAAATAGAAATATACCTTACCTAGGATTCTCCTATTATATAAAGGGGACCCCAATCATTTGTATCATCTAATCATTGAGCAAAGAATATATTCTCTACTTTTTCGCCTACTGTTCATTGTCCTTAGCTCTACTGTTCTTACTTTACTTTTCTTGCCTAATTGTTCTTATTGTTCTAGACCCATCTCGAGGTCACTAAGCTCGAGGTCACCGCTGTTGGGTGACATTGGCTTGATTCACTTATCTTTTTTATTTCTGCTTCATATTTCTTGATTACTAATTGGTATTGAACTAAATTATATATCTTGAAAACTACTAATTAAATTTAATTGTTACTCGTATTTTCGAGGTAAACATTTTGGCGCCCACAGTGAGGCTAAAGATAATAGTGATTATTTCTTTACTGATTTTCATTACGCATGTAACGATCCGACTGGTCGTTTTGAGTTCTAGCGCTCTGTTCAGCAGTCTGAGGCAATAAATAGCTTCATTTCAGGTATTATGACTTGTACGCGTGGTCGGAATTGAATTTCGGGAAGCTCAGGGTTGATTTGGAAAGATGATTCTCATTTCGGAAGCTTAAAGTTGAAAGAATGAACTAGGATTGAAATTTTTAGTAAACGACCACAGAATCGGGATATGAAGGTTCCATCAGGTTCATATGTGATTTCGGACTTGGGCGTATGTCCGGATTGGGTTTTAGATAACCCAGAAGCATTTTAGCGCCTATTGTGGAAGTTAGCATTTTAGAAGAAATTTCATAAGTTTGCTTGAAGTGCATTTCAGTGTTATCGATATCTATTTGGGATTCCGAGACTGTGAATAGCTCCGTATGGTGAATCTGGAGTTTGGGGGCACGACCAAAAGTGAATTCGGAGGTCTGTAGGTCATTTTGGAGCTATTTGGCTAAAGATAGATATTTGAAGGTTTTTGAGAAGTTTGACCGGGGATGGACTTTTTGATATCGGGGTCGGAATCCGATTCCGAAAGTTGGAGTAGGTCCGTAAAGTCACTCAATCCGACGTGATTTGATAGGTTTAAACATCAAAATTAGAAGTTTGAAATTTCGAAGTTCATAAAGCTTGAATCGGGGTGTAATTCATGGTTTTAGCATTGTTTGATATGATTTGAGGCCTCGAGCAAGTCCGTAATGTGTTTTGGGATTGGTTGGTAGGTTTGGTTGAGGTCCCGGGGGCCTCGAACGGATTCCGGGTGGTTAACGGATCACAAATAGAATTTTGAAGAAGGCTGAAGGGTCTGGTTGCTGTCATAACCGCACCTGCGGAAATGGGGCCGCAGGTGCGGCGCTGCAGAAGCGGTTTGAAGGCACAGGTGCAAATTTGTGGTTAAGGGCTTGAGGACCGCAGATGCAGTCAAGGTTCCGCAGAAGCGGGACCGCATCTGCGGAGAAGTGGTCGCAGAAGCGGTTTTGGTCGGCTCAGAGTGGACCGCAGATGCAGTCAGATTTCCGCAGAAGCGGGACCGCATCTGCGGAGGGGGCATCGCAGAGGTGAAAAAGGGAAGTCTTGGGCGGACCGCAGAAGCGGCCCAAGATCCGCAAAAGCGGAACCGCAGAAGCGAAAATAGCTGGGGCAGAATGGTTGTTTAAAATCGGGGTTAAGTTCATTTCTCTCATATTTTTCATGGCTTGGGGCGATTTTTGGAGGGTTCCAAGAAGGGAATTCGTCATCTATGTTAAGGTAAGTTACTCCTACTCATTTCCAAGTTAAATACGAGATTATATCATGGAATTAGACATGAAAATTGTAGGGAAGTTGGGATTTTTGGAAGAAAACCCAGAATACTTGATAAATTGTGTTTCACCACGAATTTGAGCATGAAATTAGGAGCAAAAAAATATATTTGAGTTCCTAAGGTCATGGGTAATCTTTATCTTAAAAAAATTTTGGATTCCGGGCACGTGGGCTAGAGGGCATTTTGGTCAACTTTTCTATCGGAGTTAGGAATTGCTATAAATTAGATTGTAATGAATAATTGAGCATATATTAATGGATTTGCGTAACTGTTGGCTAGTTTTGGAGCGTGGTGCATCAAGTAGAGTCTTCGAAAGGGCGTGGAATGCCGGTTGTGGGTCTTCGGAGTAAGGTGAGTCTCCTTCCTAACCTTGTAAGAGGGAATTGTCCCCATAGGTGAAATAATTGATTATGTGCTCCTATTTTCGGGGGCTACGTACGCACGAGGTGACGAGAGTCCGTGCGTAGCTATAATTATGCTATTATCCGGGTAGTTAGGACCCAAAAGCATGTTATACTTGGATTATTTATGAACCCATTGAATTAGTAAGTGAATTTTAAAAAGGGATTAAACTTTATTTTTCCTGAATTTGTTAAAAGAGAAATTGTTATTTGGATAAATATTTCCCGGTAAGTTATTAATTGACTGATTGAGCAAGTATCTCTATATGTACCTGCGTCATATGCATGATTCACGAGCAGGGTATGTGTTTATTTATGGAACGGGCCGAACACCTCGGCAGATTAAATAGATGCATCTATGGTTCGGGCCGTTCGACCCTCGACAGTGCACAACTTACATTTCTGTTGGAGTGGGCCGTTGACCTCGGTATGATTTGCGCATGATATATATTATTTTCTGAGAATTTTAAATGTGGATATTGCCTTTCATGGCTTGATATAAATTGATAAAATAATGAAAAGTAAACTTGAAAATTGTTTATTATTTGTTAAAGGTGTTTACCTATTTTTCCGCCTTGCGAGTTAGAACTGCTATAAAAATCCATGATTTCCTCACACTTATAGTATATTATTATTGGACCTCTAGCAAGTATTGAAGTCGACCATCTCATCTCTACTTTTTCGAGATTAGGCGGGATACTCATTGAGTACACGTTGTTTACGTACTCATACTACACTTCTGTGCATTTTTATTGCACAGGTATATGTAACCCTAGTGGCCTTTTGGGTGTAGCAGCGTGGATGATTCTAGAACTAGGTGAGTTGCATTATTCGAGGCGACCCGCAGCTAGTATAGTCCCTTTCAGTACATTGTACTTATTTCTTATCCACTGTATTTTGGATGGATATTGTATTTTATTTCCTTGTCTGTAGATGCTCATGCACTTGTGACACCGGGTTCTGGGAGGATTTTTGGATTATTCGGTATTAAGTCTTCGATCGACTTTATGTTCATTTTTGTAAAATTTTTATTGTTTAATATTCTTCGTATAAGAAAAACGATTTCCGCAAATACTAAAACTGGAATTTAATTATGCATTATTGGTTGGCTTGCCTGACAGCGGTGTCCGGTGCCACTACGACCCTTAGTGAATTTTGGGTCGTGACAACATGGTATCAGAGAACTAGGTTCCTAGGGTCTCACGAGTCATGAGTAAGTCTAGTAGAGTCTCGCGGATCGGTACGGAGACGTACGTACTGTAACGACCCGACCGGTCGTTTTGAGCCCTAGCGCGTCATTCAGCAGTCTGAGGCCATGAGCATCTTCATTTCAAGTATTGTGACTTGTACGTGTGGTCGGAATTGAATTTCAGGAAGACCAGAGTTAAATTTAAATGAAAATTCTCATTTCAGAAGCCTTAAGTTGGAGAAAATGACTAAGAATGAAATTTTGAGTAAACAACCTCAGAATCAAGATCCGAAGGTTCCAGCAGGGTTCGTATGATAATTTTGGACTTGAGCGTATGCCCGGATTGGATTTTGTATAACTCGGGAGTGTTTTGGCGCCTATTGTGGAAGTTAGCATTTTAGAAGAAATTTTATAAGTTTGGCTTGAAGTGCATTTCAATGTTATCGATGTCCGTTTGGGATTCCAAGGCTGTGAATAGCCCCGTATGGTGATTCTGGAGTTGGTGGCGCGATCGGAAGTGAATTCGGAGGTCCGTAGGTCATTTTGAAGCCATTTAGCTAAAGATAGAAATTTGAAGGTTTTTGAGAAGTTTGACCGGAGGTGGACTTTTTGATATCGGGGTCGGAATTCGATTCCGAAACTTGGAGTAGGTCCGTAATGTCAAATATGACTTATGTGCAAAATTTGAGGTCAATCGGACGTGATTTGATAGGTTTAAACATCGGAAATACAAGTTTGAAGTTCTGAAGTTCATAAAGCTTGAATAGGGGTGTAATTAACGGTTGTAGCGTTGTTTGATGTGATTTGAGGTCTCGAGCAAGTCCGTAATGTATTTTGGGATTGGTTGGTAGGTTTGGTTGAGGTCCCGGGGCATGGGGTGGATTCCGGGTGGTTAACTGACTGGTTGCTGGTATTTCCCCTTCTGCGGAAATGGGACCGCAGAAGCGGCCCCACAGAAGCGTGGGATGGACCACAGAAGCGGCTGGAGGTGATGGGAGCTGGGATCGCAGATGCAGTCATTTTTCTGCAGATGCGGGACCGCACCTGCGGAGGATGGAGCGCAGAAGCAAAAAAGGGGAGGCCTGGTGAGGACCGCAGATGCGGTATTGGGGCCGCACCTGCGGGACCGTAGAAGCGATTTTGGAGCCGCAGATGCGGAAAGGAGCTGGGGCAGAATGTTGTTTTAAAATCCGATTTTGGCCATTTCTCATCATATTTTTCTTGGCTTGGGGCGATTCTTGGAGGATTTTTAGAGAGGATTTTCATCATCAATGGCAAGGTACGTTATCCCCACCTATTTTGAGTTAAATACATCAATTATGTATGAATTTGAGCATGAAAATTATAGAAAAACTTGGGGTTTGAGAGAAGACATAGAAATGATTATTCTTGGAATTTAACCACGATTTCGGGGATGGAATTTAGTGAAAATTATATATTTGAGTTCCTAAGGTCATGAGTTGACTTTATCTTCGAAAAATTTAGGATTCGGGGCACGTGGGCCCGAGGGCATTTTTGTCAACTTTCCAATCGGGGTTAGGAATTGTTGTAAATTGGATTATAATGAGTACCTTAGCATATATTAATGGATTTGTATAACCATTGGCTAGTTTTGGAGCATTTTGCATCGGTTCAAGCCTTCCGAAGAATGTAGAATGCCGGTCATTGGTCTTCAGAGCGAGGTAAGTCTCCTTTCTAACCTTGTGAGAGGGAATCGTCCCCTTAGGTGAGTTAATTGGTTGTGTGCTCCTATTTGTGGGGGCTACGTATGCACGAGGTGACGAGAGTCCGTGCGTAGCTACTATTATGCTATTGTCCGGATAGTTAGGACCCAGAAGCATGCTATACTTGGATTAATCGTAAACTTACTGACAACTTGAATTGCTTAAATCTCATTGAATTAGTAAATGAATTTCTAAAAGTATTAAACTCCATTTTTATTAAATTTTTAAAGGATAATTGGCTTTTAATTGGGACAAATGTTCCCGGATAAATTCCTAATTGGCTATTTGCGCATGAGTTTTGATGTGTACCTGCATCGTATGCATGATTCGCGAGCAGGGTATGTGTTTAAATTTTGGAGCGGGCCGAACGCCTCGGCAGATTAAATAGATGCATCTATGGTTCGGGCCGTTCGACCCTCGACAGTGCACAGTTTACATTCCTGTTGGATCGGGCCGTCGCCTCGGTGTGATTTGCGCATGTTATTTGTCGCTTGAGGATTTTTAAACGTGAAATTTACCCTTTGTGGCTTGATATAAACTGATAAGATAATAAAGAATAAACCTTGAAAGCCCTTGATTATTTGTTGAAGGTGTTTACCTATTTTCTGGCTTCGCGAATTAAAACTACTATGTAAATCCATGATTTCACTCACATTTCTAGAATATTGTTACTTGACCTCTAGTGAGTGTCGAAGTTGGCCATCTCGTCTCTACTTCTTCGAGATTAGGCGGGATACACATTGAGTACACATTGATTATGTACTCACACTACACTTCTGTGCATTTTTGTTGCACATGTATATATATACCTCTAGCAGCCTACTGGGCGTAGCAGCGCGGATGATTCTGGGACTAGGTGAGCTGTATTGTTCGAGGCGACCCGCAGCTAGTGTAGTTAATTGTAGTTCTCTGCAGAATCCTTTGGACGAAGGCTTCTTTAGTGCACCTGCTCGAGCATTTCAATCTAGAGAACACCAAGATCAGGTCAGACACTCTCTCTCTCTCTCTCTCTCTCTCTCCCCTATCATATTAATATCTTGCGTCTTCTTCTGATGAAGCAGGAGTTAAATATTTATATCCAATGTAATGAGATCCCAGATTAGTGCAGCAATCAAGTAACAGCTTCATCTATCTGCTTCACAATGCCTACACATAAGGAGTATAAGTTTTTAGGAATGATTGTCTAGTGTGTTCGAAAGTTTGGCAATTTTGCCTCTTCTAAGCGACAGAAAGTCTTGAGCTTTGGTATTGCCAATAAGATGTCTGTTGGTGATACTGTGTTAAAAATCAGAAAATAAGAGAAATAAATAACGTTAGTTCAATAAACAAAACGTGAAATAATAATTCCGAGCCCACAAGTTGCTTGTGTGTCCTTAAGGAATTTAATCCCCTAACTGTTGCCCAAGGTTTTGGATTAATTCCGCCCAGGATAGAACGGAATAACTATTCTGCAATACTGGCAATTGAAACTATAGAATTTCAGCGAACTTAACAGACGGAGCAAATTACACTTGACATTTATATTTATTTGAAAATAATGCAAATAGAAAAGAGGGGGAGAAATTTTTAGATTTTTCTATCTCTAAAAAATAAGGCCAAGCCTCTAAATTTATAGACAACAAAAGGGTGAGATGAAGAGGTACAATCCAAGAGGTGCCTCTTCTATTTCCCATTCACACCCCTTAATAAAAACGCAACAATCCCCCACATGAATGGGGAATGAACATATGTGGAAAAAAAAACATGCATGAAAATACTGTGTGATTCGCAAGTAAGAATTAGTCGCATCTGGATAAGTAGGTTTCCTTTTGAACTTTCCGTAGTGAACTTATATCGGATATACTCGGTCAATCGGTAGA
>MU753626.1:0-49763 GCA_026770625.1 Nicotiana glauca
TTTGTCGTCATATATATCATCAAAACAACATAAAAATGTGATTATTTAGGGCGTGATTATAGTCAAATTCACCTACTATCTGTGGCAAAGAAGAATTGTTGATGGCATATTTCGGGGAAAGCTTAATTGGCATTGCTTCAGAGTGGTATATGGATCAAGACGTCTCGCGTTGGCATATCTGGAATGATCTTGCCAGGGACTTTCTTCGACAATTTCAGTACAACATAGACATTGCACCGGATAGGAACTCTTTGGCCAATCTAAAGAACAAACCCTCAGAGAGTTTTCGAGAATATGCAATTAAGTGGCACGAACAGGCATCAAAAGTGAAGCCTCCAATGGATGAGGTAGAGATGGTCACTATTTTCCTTCAAGCCCAGGAAGCAGACTACTTTCAGAACATGATGTCAGCCATGGGCAAGCCTTTCGGAGAGGTAATTAAAATTGGAGAAATGGTAGAAAATGGGCTAAAAAAGGCAGAATCTTGAGCCAGTAGGCCATAAGAGCAATCTTTCAAGCTATCCAAGGTGCATCCGGAAGAATGGCCGAAGGCAAAAAGAAAGACGAAACAGTTATGGCAGCATCGGGAGGAAGAAGATACCGGGCTCCTAGACCGGTGTTCTCTGAAAGAATCCGTCAACAATACTACCCTTATACAGATATGGCTTATGCTCCCCCACCTTATACGGTCATGAATGCTCAACCTTTTGGCCGACCGCAACCACAAGCTAACCGAAACCAACCTCCATTCCAAAGAAACCAGCCTCCATACCAAAACCAATATAATCCCCGACCACCACAAAATAACTTTCGTCCTCGGGAACCACCCAGACGACCAAATTTTACACCAATTGGTGAACCTTACTCCAGTTTGTTCCCGAACCTCATCCAGATGAACCTGCTACAACCTATCTCCCAAAACAGGCAGAACCCGGAATCTCCATCCTATCAATGGCGTATTCGCTTTGCCTATCATTCAGGAGCTGAAGGGCGTAGCACAGACAACTGCTGGACATTGAAGAAAGATGTGGAAGATTTGATCGAACAAGGAAAATAGTATTGAGGGATGAAGAAGCCCCGAATGTGACCAATAATCCGTTGCCCGCTCACAACAACGGGCCGATAATCGGTATGATTTGTGAAGACCGAGAATTTGATCCAACCCTAAAATCCGTAATAGCTATTGTCGATGCGGAAAGGAAGCCCAAGGCAGCCCCAAAGCAGGAAAAAGGGGAGAAGAAGAATAAAATTGTCAAAACTGAGCCTGAGAGGAAAACTAAGACAAAAGCAGAGCCAGCGCCTCCTAAACAGGGGGCTCTTTATGTTCCACGAGGTCGCCAAGAGAAACCACTAGTTGTGAGTGCTCCGAGAAAGTTTGAAATGAAGAAGGGGACACAAATGTACGTGTCGAAAGGGGCCTATGTGGTGCGGGGAACAATTAAACCGCCTCGGCTGAGTGAGCCAGTGGTTATTGGATGCGTACCACAGAAGCCAATGACCGACCCCTCTACAGTGCAATGGAACTACCAGCAAACAGTGGTTACATACAAAGGCAAGGAAATTTCGGGAGAACTTCCAGGAAAAGTCTCTGTTGAAAAGTATTCAAGTGTACAGGAGGTAAATAGTGCCACCCGAAAGCATTTTCCAACCAAGAAGCCAGTAAGTTCCGAGGAAGCGGAGGCCTTCTTCCAGAAAATGAACATGCCTGATTATGATACGGTGGATCAATTGAGGAAGTATCCTGAGCAAGTGTCACTTTTGTCATTGGTGATGAAATCCTCAGAACACCAGAAGATCCTAATGAAAACTTTGAATGAGGCGTATGTGCCAGTTGAAACGTCAGTTGAACAACTTGAAGGAATGGCAGAAAGATTCTTCGCCGTCAATAAACTCTCTTTCAGTAAAAATAATTTGCCTCCAGAGGGAGCGGCCCACAACAAAGCCTTGCACCTGACTGTCAAATGTGAGGGTTACTACGTCAAGCGAGTCATGGTGGATGGAGGCTCGGGGGTTGTCATCTACCCACTCTCCACGTTGCAAAGTATGGAAATCGGGACGGGAAGGATTCGTCCTAATAATGTTTGCGTGAGAGCTTTTGATGGCATTAAAAGGGATACCATCAGTGAAATTGATTTGATATTGACCATAGGCCAAATGGATTTTGAGGTAACCTTCTAGGTGTTGGACATGGATACCTCTTACAATATTCTTCTGGGAAGGCCCTGGATCCATGCGGCAGGAGCTGTGCCCTCCACCCTCCACCAGATGGTGAAATTTGAGTATGACGATCAGCATATCGTGGTCCACGGAGAAGATGAGCAGTCCATTTATCATGACCCATCTATGCCATGCTTGGAGGCGAGGGAAGGAAGTGAGCATATTGTCTATCAAGCCTTTGAAATTGTGGTAGCAGACCAATACGAGGAGGGAAGTCCGTGCCCCCAGATGATTAGACACGGTTTCAAACCAGGAAAATGGTTGGGAAAGGCTTTACATGGAATATCCGAGCTGGTAACTCTAACCACAGTAGAAAAATTCTTCGGGATAGGCTTCCACCCTACCCTAGATGATGAAAAATGTGCCGAGGAAAGGAAGAAGGAAGGATGGGTCCTGCCACAACCATTACCACATCTCTTTGGTACTTTGGTCAAGCCTAAGTATGGCAAAGAAGAGGACGATGAGGTGTTCACGACTGAGGAAATCGAAGATATCCGTGGAGCTATGAGGCAAATGCTTTATGAAACCAACATGGTTCAGCCAGGGGAGGGTACTAGCACCGCTGAGGTGATCTAAATGGGACCAGATGCTAAATTCCGAAACTGGAAGGCTAAGCCATTTTCGATCAGGCGGGAGTCCCGGTAGACTGGCCCTATCACCTGTTCTGCATCCCGAGTTGTTCCTGGGTGCAACTCGAATGTTTCCTTTAGTTCCTTGTCTTTAAATTCCCGAATGTGAACCCTGTTATCTTCAAAATTCCCAGAAATAAAATCAATATTTCATCGTTTATTTTTCTTTATTCTTTGATTTTGTTATTCTTCTTCTTCATTTCTTCTTTTCAGTTTTAATAATGCAGCTTTAAATAACATGACATGCTTGTGGACTTCATGCTTAGATTCCAAATGTTGTTAGACTTCAAAATAATGAATCAAGAGTCGAAATGCAAAGAAGGTAACCTTGAGGAAATAAAACAGAAGAATTGGAACAACTGAAGAAAATTGGTTTGCGGGTTGGAAAGTCCCATACATTACAACAACAAGAGTACTGCTAAAAGAGTATGCTCTACTCAGGGCACATCTAGACAGTTGTATCAATAAAGAAGGGTACGCGCTTACAATAAGAAGGTGAGTCCCAGGAATTTTGAAGTGGGACAACTCGTGTTAAGACGCATTCTCCCTCATCAGGAAGCAAAATTGGAAGGGACCATACATCATCCGGAAAATATTGTCGAGAGGAGCATTGTATTTGGGAGATATCGAAGGAAATGATCTCGAAACAACCGTGAATGTAGATGCAGAAAAATGGTACTATGTATAGACCTTCTACGATGTTGACTTTGCACAGTTGAGATGATGAAGGCTTTCCTTCCCGCTACCCCAAACACTATTAATCCTTCGTAAACCCCTTGAGCCAGTTACGCTTCTTTGGCTATCCTATTTGGAACCCGAAAGTGCAATAAGAAAAAGAAAAAGGAAAAATAAAAGAAGAAAAAAAAGAGAAAGGAAAAAGCAACAAAAAAAAAAGAAAAAGAAAAAAAAGAAAAAAAAGAAAAAAAAGAAAAGAAAAACAAAACAAAAACAAAAATTATTTTCCTGAACTACGTTTCACTTGATTCCAAAAGGATATGTAGGCAGCCTCTCTCTGGGGTTCAGTCACACCAAAACAAAAATCCTAATTCCCCAAAAGTTGAAACTGGGGCAGATGATATATTGGTTCAGCTATGAGTCCACCAAAATGGTTCCAAAGTTGTACTTCCGTCCAAAATTCTTTTTACCCAAAACCTTGTCCAAGTCCTTCTGATCAATTGGCAAAGGCATGGGAATTGAACAACAACATTGTTTGAATCTGATATAGTCCAAATTGAGAGAAATAAAATGAAAGAGTCTTATCGGTGAAAACCTTCAGGCACCATAAGGCGATGGCGAGTACAGAAACAGAAAACGAGAGAGTCCGCTTAGTAAAAAATCACAAAGAGCACTATCCAGCGACGTCGAGAAGAGAAAGGGATTCTTTTCTTTAAATTCATATGATTGCCTTTTGTATACTCCTTTCTTGAATCCCTTCCGGTTTAACACTGATTCCGAAACTAATACAAAAAAAAGATGGCAGGACCGGTTTCACAGGGCTCCGCCTGGCAAGAGTCAAAGAAAATGCCCAGCCTCAGCGAGTGCGTCAGTCCGATCCTGATTGACCACGGTGGTTGATTGATTCCAAAGTAAAGATGATTGAAAAGCTAAGAAAGTCAAAAGCAAAGGTCCTAAAGGCAGAATAAAGTGGAAAGTCCAGAGCCCACACGAGCGAGTCATCATGAAATCCTAAAAGTTGAGTCCTGTCGGGTTGAAAAAGGATTCACCCTCAAAGCCAACAAGCAGCAAAATGCTCAACGGAAATGGGGCCGGGATCAAGCAATTGGAATGATCAACGCCACAAAACCAACCACCGTTTCAAACTAACAAACTAATTTTTGTTGAAAACAGGTGCAATCAAAGCAACCGTGCAAGAAACAGGTGCAATCCAAAAGGGAAAAGAAATGCGCAAGCGTTGAAACAGCTTTGCAATACGGAATCGACCAAAAGGAAGTTCCCCTCCAAGTTCTTTCATGGGTTTTGCTAAATAAAAGGAAAAATAACAAGAAGAAGAAAAGAAGAAAAACAAGAAAAGAAATAAAAATGAAAATCCCAAAAGAAAAACAAATTGTGATAGCATAGGACCCCATTTCTTAAAAATCCCCGCATAACCCGAGGATCCCCCTGGCATAACCCAAGGAAATTTTTATAACCCGAGGAGCTTTTTTCTTTCCAAAATCCCGGCATAACCCGAGGATCTCTCTGGCATACCCCAAGGAGCTTTTTCTTTCCAAAATCCCGGCATAACCGGAGGATCCCCCTGGCATAACCCAAGGGGCTTTTTCTTTGCAAATCCTGGCATAACCCGAGGATCTCCCTGGCATAACCCAAGGAGCTTTTTCTTTCCAAATCCCAGCATAACACGAGGATCCCCCTAGCATAACCCTAGGGGCTTTTTCTTTCCCAAATCCTGGCATAACCTGAGGATCCCCCTGGCATAACCCAAGGGGCTTTTTCTTTCCAAATCCCGGCATAACCCGAGGATCTCCCTGGCATAACCCAAGGAGCTTTTTTCTTTCAAAAATCCTGGCATAACCCGAGGATATCCCTAGCATAACCCAAAGAGATTTTTCTTTCCAAAATCTCGGCATAACTCGAGGATCCCCCTAGCATAACCCAAGGGGCTTTTTCTTTCGAAGTCCTGGCATAACCCGAGGATCTTTCTGGCATAACCCAAGGACCCTTTTTCTTTCCGAAATCCTGGCGTAACCTGAGGATCCTCCTGGCATAACCCAAGAGGCTTTTCTTTTTTCTTTTCCAAATCCTGGCATAACCCGAGGATCTCCCTGGCATAACCCAAGGAGCTTTTTTCTTTCCAAAATCCCAGCATAACCCGAGGATCTCCCTAGCATAACCCAAGGAGATTTTTCTTTCAAAAATCTCGGCATAACCTGAGGATCCCTCTGGCATAACCCAAGGGGCTTTTTCTTTCGAAGTCCCGGCATAACCCGAGGATCTCCCTGGCATAACCCAAGGACCTTTTTTCTTTCCCAAATCCCGGCAAAACCCGAGGATCCTCCTGGCATAACCCAAGAGGCTTTTCTTTTTTCTTTTCCAAACCCTGGCATAACCCGAGGATCCTCCTGGCATAACTCAAGAGGCTTTTCTTTTTTTTTTTCTTTTCCAAATCCCGGCACAACCCGTGGATCTCCCTGGCATAACCCAAGGAGCCTTTTTCTTTTCGTCCCGACGTAACCCGAGGACCCTTTTTCTTTTTCTGGCATAACCCGGTCATTTCCTAGCATAACCTGGATTCATCTACAAGGGTAGAAAATTTCGTTCATTTGTCTGTTTTGGTATCTTAAGCAGGTCGACCTCAAGACACTAGGTGTGAGATGACCAATGGAATGAGTCTCAATCCAGAATCAAGAAAAGAAGAAAAGAACAAAAAGAAATGAACTCAAATGTGAAGCAAGCAAGGGTGCGGATTGCTCAAAATTTGATTGAAGTCACAAGCTCCGCCGATCCTTTTTGACCCAATGCTGCATGAAGAAGTAAACACCTACAACTTGCGAGCATCAAGATTCAGATCGAAGTCCACAGCAAAATAAGCTAAGACTCAAGATCAAGTTCCAAGAGAATTATAGATAGGAATCTTGTAACTCATAGTTGATAGGCATAGCTAGCTTAGCTTTGATTTTCCTTTTTGTGTAATAAGGAGGTCAGCAAGCAGTAGCAGTAGCAACAACAGTGAAATCACAGCTCCTGGTAGTCCCAGCTACCAAACTTTCCAGTACTACACTGGCCTGATTCCTTTATAACCAATGATATGTAGGCAACCTTTGAAGCAGGGGTCGGTCAGAAGGTATTTAAAATGCTTCTCATGGAGTGCCGAGCGGGCAAAAATCCTTCATGGCACTCATTTATCTTTGCCCGAAAATCCTTCGTGTCTTCGAGCAGAGAGGGGCAGCTGTGAGCATGTGATTTTTGCCACGCTTAAATTACTCCTATAAAATTTTTTAGAATTAAGATTTTTCTTTTATTATTTGAATTTTAGGAATAAATTTCATGATTTTGTGTCTTGTTTGCATTTTTTTGTGCATTTTAATCGATATAATTCCAAATATATAAAATAGTGTGCATGTTAATAATACAAAAATAAAAAAAAATTAACAATAATGATCCTTCCGCATTTTTACTTTTAATTTCTAGAATTTTTCTTAAATTTTCTTTTAAAATTAGGAATTAGTTTAATTTTGAAATTTAATTAGTATAATTTTGGAGTCCATTTGGGCCTTTATAAAGAAAAGAGAAAAGAAGAAAATAAACAAACAAAAGAATTTGAAATAAAAGACAAAAGGGCTGGCCAATTTGGGCCATTGTTTCATGCAAAGACACAAGCCCACTCAACCCATAACCCAGTCCCCACCGGTCCAGCCCAAAACCCCAACCCATTCCGGTCCAGAGACGCCCAAAACTGTGTCGTTTTATTGTCAAGCAATCCAGGCCGTCCATCATCCCGAATCTAACGGCCCTTAATTAATTCCAACATTACATAAAACTATCCTAAATATCAATACAAACCCTAAAACATTTCCCTTCTTCCTCGTACCATGTCGGCGTTGCCCTCTGCTGTCGTCGCCGGCCGGTAATCGTCTTCACCGGCGGCCAAGCTCCAATCCCTCCCAAAATTTCACCAGAAGCTCCACTTCCTCTCCTCTTTCCAACCCCCATAGTTTTCTCTCAGTTCCCTTCCCAACTCCTCAAATCTTCGAAGCTATGGTCACCGTCTCCGCCGTGTCTGGCGGCGCCGGCTCCGTTCACCACCAAAATAACACCACAAAGTCTCCTCACCCTCCTCTCTTCGAATACATAAACCTTTTTCCTCAAATCTTCTTCGAAGTCCTCGAATCTTAAATCACATATTTCGTCAAAACCCTAAATCAACAAATCCCCATCAAATCAATATCACCTGGCCTCCTTAATCTCCTCATGAAGAATCCACCACCTGTCACGTTCAAATATCGCTGGAGCTGTTCCAGTTTTAAATCTATAAGGCAGCGGAACCCTTGAGTCATAACAGTAAGTTTTTTACAATTAGTTTATATTTTTTTATTCTTTCATGTGTTTTGATTCAATTCTATGATTGTTTCTGCTTAATGAATGGATGCTGTAGTTAATTTTCGTTTTGATTTTTTGTCACCTCTGTTATGATTTTGTTTTGATTTTATACTCAATTCTGCTTGTTTGTTCATTCCTTCTAAGATTCTAATTTGTTTTGATTTTTGGTTTTAGTTTGATTATTAGTTGAAGGCTTTGTTAATCTGTTTAATTGATCCTGTTTTGGCCCTATTTGAATTTTAATGACTGATTCAGATTATGATAGTAATTTAGTATTTGGTTTAAATGCAGTAGCTTTTTCATTTATTCTTAGGGTTGATTTCTATATGTGTTTTGTAGTTAATTTTGTTTCATTTTGTTCAATCCTGGGTTGGTAGTTTTGGATTTTTGTTTAATTGTTGTTTCAACCCTGTTTTGAACACTGTTCGATTTTTGGTTTGATTGAATTAATATTTATACAAGTTTAATTAGTTTAGTTTTAATTTTTCTTTAATTCAGTGTTCATTTTCAAAGTAATTAGGCTTAGGTGATTCGATATAACTAAATAATTTAGTCTTTAATTAACTATAGTTGGACTTTAACTAGGACAAAAAGGGGTTGCGGTTGGTTAGTAATTTCAGAGGTATTCAAGGGTAATTTGGGCACCTAAAATGGGTTAGTTTGTTAAGGTTCAGTAATTTTAGAATAAAAGTTAGGGTAGTATAATATTCCATAAGTAAAAAACAAAGCTAGAACACCCTAGATCCTTCTAGAAGGGGTCTTAGTGTAAGTTTCAACATTTTGAAAGAAGTAACTTGAGAAACAAGTCAAAACTTTAGGACTAGTGAGTAATTTCTGAAAATAAAAAGGGGGAAAAATGAGTGAAAACCTCCAGAACCTTCCTGCCTATAAAAGGCATGCTTAGTGCCTTCATTAAAAAAGTTTTACATATATGAAAATCCCCAAACCAATTTCCAGCTCTTAACTTCCTCCCAAAATCATCCCTGCAGATCTGATCCTCAAATTTGAATTTCAAATTCAAAGAAATTCAAAAATATGAAGTCTTATAGTTCTAGAAACCTTCTTTAGATCTTAATTTCTGCAAAAATCAAAAAAACAAACAAAAATACAGTAAAAAAATCCAAAAATATATTATTACATTGAGGTTTTTGTAGATAGCCTGCAAGCTTAGCTGGTTAATTTGAATTCCTGGTGTTCTGGACTCAATTGCAAGTCATTTTGGGGTTTATTCAAGTTATTTTGGGTGCTCTTAATTGCTGAAGGTTTTCTAGGGTTGCTAGGTTCAACTTCAAATTTATTTGGGTTTATTCAAGTCGTTTATGGTTAATTTCCTGGTTTTTGACTGATTTCAAACTCTTCATGGATTGTTGAACTTATTCCTGGGCTTTGTGAAGTTGTATCGAACCTGCAATTGTCCCTGTTGCTGTGTTTGATCCTGTTGTTTGATCCCTACTGCTGCTGACTCCTGTCCATTGTTTTGCCTCAATCTTCAGGTACATGTTCTAGTATGATATGCTGTAGATTTGGATTAAAAAGATGAAATAACATGCTCTTTCATTTGGAGTGATATGGATTTGATTGAATCTACTTTGAATTTTATTTATAACCCATGGACTGTATAAACTAGATTGAACTGGACTGTATATTGAATGTATTTTTTATTTAGCCTGCTTCATTGATTAACTTGGATAGAATTTATAAGTTGATGATTAGTTCAAACATTGGAATGCTTGAGATATACTGTGATTTACATCTATACATGCCTATAAGTTCACTTAGACTAATTACTATTAGAATTTGTTCTTGACTTTAGTTGGACTTTATGTAATTCAGGTAGTGGTGCATAGAGGGACTAAGTGACTTATATTAGATTCTATTGTTATACATGTTGCAATCTTGTGGCTCACAGTTCATAGAATCTTCAGAAAAAATATCAATATATCTCAACATTGGCATCTCAGTTCTAAATACGTTATTGATTACATGTTATCCGTCTATGTGCCATTAAGAGTGACAGTAAGAGTATAGATTTGGAAGCTGAAATGTTAATTAATTAATGCCAAACCTTGAGTAGATGATCACATCCTTAATCTTATATTTACATTTTACATTAATGAAACTTTTGAATTGATACTCCAGTATCAGATCAGCCACTTGAATTAAGCCTAGGGACGATAAACTGGGCAGTCCATTAAGGACAAGATATTTTAAAATTAGGCTTGCACCCTGGCCCAACCATCTGGACAGCTTTTGGATTAACAGAATTCAGGCCCAATTATTGTTGTTACATCTGGTCCATGGTTGGGCAATCTTTCATGCACTAGCCGGATTGAATCTGTTTAGGGCCAATTTTCAAGGCCAAAAAATGCTAGAAGTCAGAATCCGTAAAATCGTACTAGGAATATGAGTATTAATTTGCAAATATAAATTTGGGTTTTCGAGTTAAGTAGTAGGTTCAAATTAAGAGGGTTTCCCCTTTTGTTTGAATTCGGACTTGAACTTGTGGCCCGAAACTATAAATGAAAATTGATTAGGCCCTTTTAGAGACAAAAATAAATAGAAAATAGTAGTTTGCTTTAGGTTGGCCTGTAAATAATAAATGAGATGAGCCTCGCCAAAAAAAATGCATAAATTGCGGGTCCTTAATTAATTACTTATATTAAAATCCTTAGAATTCGGGGTGTGCCGTTTAGCGAATTTCATGGCCCTCCGCAAAGATAATATCTCGTTAGTCGCTTTAAGCGTGATTTTAATATTTTTACCTCTTAAATATGGATGTGCATTTCATGAAATCTAAATCCAAATCCCAAAACATTGAATAAGAATGTGTCGAGGATCCGGGTGCATTTCATGTGACGTGATCCAAAAATACGTTTTTAAACGACGTTCACTTTCCTAAAATTTAATTAAAAGCGGTAAATAATTTTAAAATTACACTATAGGATGACATGTATAAAAATCAGATTTTGGTCATTTATAATAATTTAATCGACCGTGCTAGAACCACGGGATCCGGGGGTACCTAACACCTTCCCTCGGGTAAACAAAATTCCTTATTCAGAATTTTTAGTTTGCAGACTCCAACGGGAAGTAAAAATTTTCCTCGATTTGGTATTCAAGTTAAACCATTGACTTAAGACACGAAAAGCCAATCCTATCCCAAGTGGCGACTCTAAACAAATTAATAATACCATTTCGAATAATGTCACTTTAAATAGAAAAACTCTCTTATACATTTATCCTTCGGGGTAGGTGTGTAAAAAAGGAGGTGTGACAGTTGTGAGCCGCTCCCTCTGGAGGCAAGTCATTTTTACTAATGGAGATTTGATTGACGGCGAAGAACCTTTCGGCCATTCTTTCGAGTTGTTCGACTGAAGTTTCAACTGGCACATACACCTCATTCAAAGTTTTCATTAATATCTTATGATGTTCGGAGGATTTCGTCACCAATGACAGCAACGACACTTGTTCAGGATATTTTCTCAATTGATCCACTATCTCATAATCAAGCATTTTCATTTTCTGGAAGAAAACCTCTTCTTCCTCAGTACTCACGGGTTTCTTGGATGGAAAGCGCTTTCGTGTGGCATTGTTTACCTCCTGTATATTTGAATATTTCTCAACAGAGGTCTTTCCTGGAAGTTCTCCTGAAATTTCTTTACCATTGCATGTAACCACTATCTGCTGATAGTTCCATGTCATCGTAGAAGGGTCTGTCATTGGATTCTGTGGTACGCGTCTAATAACATCTGGCTCATTTAGCTGAGGCGGTTTAATTGTCCCCCGTACCACATAAGCTCCTTTCGGTACGTACATTTGTGTTCCCTTTTTCACTTTAAGCTTCTTTGGAGCGCTCACAACTAGTGGCTTTTCTTGGAGACCTCGCGTAACATACAGAATTCCATTTTTAGGAGGCACCGTCTCTGCTTTTATTTCAGCCTTCTTCTCAGGTTTAGTCTTGACAATTTTATTCTTCTTCTCCCCTTTTTCTTGCTTAGGGGCTGCCTTGGGCTTCCTTTATGCATCGGCGATAGCAATTATAGCTTTCAAGGCTGGATCAAACTCCCTGTCTTCAGAAATCATCCCAATTACCAACCCGTTATTGTGAGCGGGCAACGGATTGTTGGTCACATTTGGGACTTCCTCGTCCCTCAGCACTATCTTTCCCTATTCTATCAAATCTTCCATGGCTTTTTTCAATGTCCAACATTTATCTGTACTATGCCCTTTAGCTCTTGAGTCATAAGCACATCGGACGCCCCGTTGATAAGATGGTAATTTCGGGTTTTGCCTGTTTTGGGGTATGGGTTGCAACAAATGCATTTGGAAAATATTCGGGAATAGACTGGATAGGGTTCACGATCAGTGTAAAGTTTGGTTTTCTAGGTGGTTCCCGAGGATGAAAGTTATTCTGCGGAGGTCAAGGATTATAGTGGTACTAGTGAGAAGGTTGATTTCTTTGGAATAGAGGTTGATTTATGTTGGCTTGTGGCTGCGGTCGGGCAAAGGGTTGAGCATTCATGACCTCCTAAGGTGGGGGAGCATAAGCCATATCAGTATGAGGATAGTAGTGTTGAGGGGTTCTTTCGGAAAACAGAGGTCTAGGAGCCCGATATCTTCTTCCCCCCGATGCTGCCATAATTGTTTCCTCTTTCTTTTTAACTTTGGAAATTCCTCTAGACCCACCTTGGATGGCTTGGGAGGTTTCTCTGATGGCCGACTGACTTAAAATCCTGCCCGTTTTCAAACCATTTTCTACCATTTCCCCGATTTTAATTGCCTCTGCAAAAGGCTTGCCCATGGCCGACATCATGTTTTGGAAGTAATCTGCTTCTTGAGCCTGGAGGAAAACAGTGACCATTTCTACTTCATCCATGGGAGGTTTCACCCTCGACGCCTATTCACGCCATTTAATAGCATATTCTCTGAAGCTTTTTGAGGGTTTCTTCTTCAAATTTGACAAAGAATTCCGGTCTGGTGCGATGTCAATGTTATATTGAAACTGCCTTACAAAATCTCTGGCAAGATCGTCCTAAATGTGCCATCATGAGACGTCTTGGTCCATGTACCATTCTGAGGCAAAGCCTATTAAGCTCTCTCCGAAGTAAGCCATTAACAACTCTTCTTTTCCGCCGGCCCCACACAGCTGATTATAATACTTTTTCAAGTGAGCGGTAGGATCGCCATTCCCATCATACTTTTTGAATTTTTCATTTTAAAACCCGAGGGCAAGTGCACATGAGGGAACATGCACAGATCTATATAAGAAACACTTTTTTGCCCACTCAAGCCTTGCATATTCTTTAAACTCTGCCCAAGGCTCCTCATTCATTTCGCCATCTCATCTTGTTCAGGAGCTTCAGGAGTTTTATCTTGCCCTGGTGTAAGCTCCAATGGTGGTGGTTGAGAGTAAGTATATGTGGAATATTGAGGAGGATCCTCCTAAATGACAGAGTTTTGGAAGGTGAAAACCAAAGGATCAAAAGCAGGCCTCGGCAGTGAAGGTTGTGTTGTGGCGGAGCATGGTGGAGCAGTGAAAATGTTAGGAGCTGCTCCTGATGGGAACACCTAGGGGAGAACCTCAGAAGGTGTTCCTATGAAGTGGGCGATTATAGTAGGCTGTCCCAATGGAGTATTTGAGTGGCTAATAGGGACGTTGGAAGTACCCTCGGATCTAGGAAATAGTTCAGGAAATCCAGGGATGGCGCTTGGAGGTTCTCTTCCATTGTTCCAGGCGTCCCACATCTCCATGAGTCGGAGATGTAGTATCTGATTTTCTTTGGCTGTGACAGACTCAGATTCCGGGACCCCCGAGATGGGGCTATCTTCAGATATAGGAATTGCGGGCAAAGTCATTTCTATAGACATTTCCACATTGCCTTTCGATCTGGTAAAGTATTGATGTGATGCCAGTATACCACAACCAACCACCATTTCTAAAAGCTAAGCTGGAATTGTGACTGCAACAACAGTTAGTTTGAAACAAGTAACAGATAGGTAACCGCACATTGGGGTGTGATGCACCTATACAAATAAATGAGTATCTACATGTTTGGTATGGTTGCATGCGTCATCCCGGCTTTTCCTTTGTTTTTCTTGCTTTTTCTTTTTCTTTTTCTTTTTATCTCATTTTTCTTTTCCCACTGTTTTTCATTTTCTACTTTTCCTTTTTCTTTTGCCATGGTTTTTCTCTCGATTCCTTATTTTCTTGTTTTGCGTTTCTTTTCCTCTCTTGTTTTTATTTTATTTCCTTCCCTCATATTTTTTTTCTTACTTCTTAGGGTTACGGTCGAATCTTATGGAGATTGCCTACGTATCATGACCCCGCATGAATCTGACCACGCGTAGTTCTTGCAGATAAATGCAAAATAAGGAAATAATTTTTGGGATTTTTTAATTTTCATTAATAAAACTCCAATTACAAAGGATACTAGACTATTTGTTTTTCTTAAAAGGAAAATTACAAAACAGACTCAAAAATAAAATACAGACTTGATAACTAGGAATACATCAAAGCTTCAAATCTTGTGGCCCGCGGGGCATCATTCAGCATCGCCGCGGGCCTGCGTTCAAGACCCCTTTGTAACTGCTCCAAATCATTCATAACCTGACAAACCAATATCATCACTGAAGCAAATAAAGTGGTACGACCCATTCATTCACCGGCTTGACATTTCATCACAATATAATTTGCAATGCCTCTGATTCTTCCCTGATCCGACCCTTTTCTTGGATTAGTCGGCTTATTTGTTGGTTACGAGCCTCTAACACCTAGGAGTCATGGTAGTGATGGTCTTGCAATAGTTTTATTTCCTTCTCCATCTCGGCGATTAGCCCATAGCATTGTTCCCTCTCAGCCTGAAATTCTTTGTCCTGTCAGGTTGCCTTATCTTCAAGGGTGTTCATTTTTCTCTTCATATTAGCAATTGTTCCCTCATAATTTCTTTTCATTTGTTGTACAAACTGGGCTCTTTCCTCTGTCTTCTTTTCCCACTGTGCCTGGAGTTTTTCCATGTTCCCTTCAGATTTCTCCAATTCTTCCTGGCATTCTATGACTTGCTTCTTCACCCCTTTGATCAACCTCTCATCAGACCGACTTCTTTCCTGATTTTTGGCAGCTATTTTCATTTGTTGAATTTGAGCCTTGAGAGCTTCATTCTCTTGGGCCAGTTTTTTTTTATCACCTTCATCAGCTACGGCTTGAAAGATTTTTCAAATTGAAGATATCGGACATGTTGCTCCAACTTCCCAATTCTCGATCGGTATTCCCTTTCTTTGGCTAGCCAATCCCACTTTACCTGGGCCCTGTCGGTGAATTGTTGTACATGTGGCCTTTTGGCGGGTCTATCAAGGATTTGGAATCTTTTTCCAAACCAAGCCAAGTATTTGGGATCCACCTCGCCTCTGGCCCGATCCTGTACTATAGTCTTAGGCTCAAGGTACCTGCACTCATTCCATATTTGTCGGATTTTTCCTTCTGAAAATGCAGCTTTTGGAGCTAACATAATGATTTTTCCGCTCAAGTCTTCATCAGTGTGAACAATTTGGAATCTTCCTAGTTACCTCAAGACTCTGTAGGGAGCGTAATGTTGGATGCTTCGGATGCCCATTAAAAGAATATAAGTACTTCCGCCGATGTGTACACAACCTCGGTAGCAGGAAGCCATCCAAAAGCCGATTCAACTTTATCCGCAGTCAAATATCTCAAGCATGACAACCAATCCTCAGTGCCCTCGGGGAACTCGATACCTGTTACCCTGGTTCCGAACTCTGCAATACAACTTAGCTCGGTTAGACCATAGTTCATATACCCCATGCGATGACAAAGGTGCTCCTGTATCTATAGCTGTAGTAACAGATTTCAGCCCTGAAAGAATTTTACGCCCTCTCGGCAAATGGTTAAAGCTCGGTACATTTCCGCCACAATCAAGGGAACCACTATGCTAGTAGGCTTCTTTATGGAAACATCTAATATTCCTACAAGGCCGATGTCTATGTGACCGTCTTTTCTTGGACAGACTACGACTCCCATAAAATCTATCATGAATGCCAATCCATGACGGGCCTCGCATTTATCTTTGTTCCTGGCATGTGTCAAACCTGTGTTGGGCTCATCAAAACCTTTCGGGTTGCCATATCGGTGATATAAGAAATGCATTGTGCAAAACCCTTCTATTAGATGCGGATCTTAAATGTCCCGATTGATGCTCAACAAGTCAAAGAATCTGTGAAGGGTTACCAGTCTCGGTGCCAATGGGTATCTACTCCTGAGGTTCCCGTTGAGACCCGCATATCCTACAATCTCCTCTAGTGTGGATATAAGTTCAAAGTTCGAGAAGCGGAATACATTAGGAGTTGGATCCCAGAATGATATCAGTGTCTCAATAATATCCGTTCTTGGTTTGATATTAAAAGAATCAACGAGACCACCCAAAACCTTGACCACGGTTTCTCTGCTACCTTTTCCCAAATCATTCCACCATATGTGGAGCTTTAAAGGGATCTCACTCAGGACTGAGAAGATTTCAATGCTAGTGGTATTCATCCTGCACATTTATATAAAGGGGATTTAACTATTTATTTTGACCTAACAGAGAAAAATACCTAGTTTTTTAAAAATTTCTTTATTTATAAAAATAAGGACTTGGTTTTGCAGATACGGCCTTTCAGCACTTCTAGGAGGAAGATTTTAAGGCTGTGCCCGCAAACCATTTTAAAAATGACTGAGGGTGGCTGTTCTTGCAATAATAGCCTTCCGGCGCCCTTTTGGGGACATTCGGCTTATTTTAACAAGAATGGCATCACTCGACTTATTTATGACGAAATTAAAATTTTGACATTTTTTGTCTATTTTTGCATAACGGGAGGTTGGACCTAATGAGGGTTGACTACGTATCTCACATCCGGTGAGAATCAAACCAGCGTAGTTCGGGCAGACTTGCCAAAATCAAATTTTTTTGAACAATTTTTTTTTTCATTTTTCAAATATTTTTCTTTTTCATGTTTTCAAAAATTCGGAAGCATTTCGGTACTATTTTCGCATTGGTTTTTCAAAACAAATGGTCATACTCACTTAGTCCTAACACTGCTATTTGTCTCAATTTTCTCTCACTTTATACAAGCTGGTCAACATGCAAAGCAGAGCAAATAAATGCACAAGTAGCACGTAAGATGCATCAGGATGGTCTTTTCATTTCAGGTCACCTATCCTAGACGGACCCAACCCCTCTGTTGAGTCCCCTAAGTCAAATGCACACGATGCAAACAAACATTCCTACTAAGGATCCGACATGAGGTTTTATTCTTCTAGGTTTAAACCCTAGGTTTATTGGTCTCAACCTGGCTTACCCAAGTGGACAACTCGAGCCGAGGGGGAGGCAGCATATCGGGGATACAGAAGCTCCGCAGGGTTAGCAACTTATCCAAACCTCATTCTAAATGGGAAAATGAATCTAAACATAAGATAAGTCACACGAAGTGCACCCTTCTCCATGATGTAGAAGAATCAGAGAGAGGAAGGGTTTCGTAGCAGTTTATATATATGATTCACCAAATATCAAAGCGGTAAAACATTTAGCACATTAGGATGAAACATGTAGGAAAATTAGATAATAGATAAGGCCAATCATAACAGCTTTTCTAAGCTCGAATTCTTAAACCCTGAACCGAAGCTCTAGGTTTGTATCCCCAACAGAGTCACCAGAGCTCTCCTTTTTTACACACCTACTTCGAAGGATAATGTATAAGGGGTTTTTCCATTTAAAGTGACATTATTCGAAATGGGATTATTTATTTATTTAGAGTCGCCACTAGGGATAGGTTTGACTTTTGGTGTCCCAAGTCACCGTTTTATCTTGAATCCTAAATCGAGAAAAATTTTGACTTCCCAAATGGAGTCTGCGAACCAAAAATTCTGAATAAGGAATTTTGTTAACCCGAGGGAAGGTGTTAGGATCCCCCGGACCCTGTGGTTCTAGCACGGTTGCTTAAACTATTATAATTGGCAAAAAATCTGATTTTTATACATGTTGTCCTATAGTGCAATTTTAGAATTATTCACTACTTTCAGCTAAAAATTTTTTAAGAAAGTGAGCGTCGTTTAAAACGTATTTTCGGGTCACATCACATGAAATGCACCCGAGTCCTCAACATATTTTATTCAACGTTTTGGGATTTGGACTTGGGTTTCATGTAAAGCACACCCGTATTTAGGAAGGTAAAATTATTAAAAAGCGCGCCTATAGCGACTAATGTGTTATTGACTTTGCGGGAGGCCATGAAAGTTCACTAGATGGCACGTTCCAAGTTCTACGTATTTTAATATAAACATTTAAAGAGGGCCATGCAATTTATGAGTTTTATTTGGCGTAGCGCACCTCGTTTTATTTTTAAAGGCCATCCTAAAAGGGACTATTATTTTCTAGTATGAATTGTCTCTAAAAGGAGCCCTAATTAATTAACATTATTAATTACTATTGTTTGAAACCTTTAATGATTTAGGGCCTCAAGCTCAAGTCCACATTTAAACAAGAAGAAACTTCTTAATTCAAATGTGCTACTTAGCTTGGGAGGCCCAAAACTTATATTTAAATTTAAGCAAATAGTCCCCATGAAGATTTTCCGTCTCTTGGCCTCGAAGCTGGCCCTGAACGAGAAGGCAGTCCAGAATTGGGATTGGGCCAGACACTGGTGGGTATTAAGGCCCAACTAATTAGAGTGGGCTGCAAAACCTTAACCAAATAGAAAGCTCAAACAGCAATGCCAAATTTGAATTGGGTCTACCGGCCTGGTATAATGGACAGTTAGGCTCTTAAAGCCAATGATCCTGTTTCTAGAGCTAAATCCATCAAATAAGAAGATTGTAGTTTTTCTCAAGTTGGTAAGTGCCAAATTAGCATGCTTGTTTAATTGCAAAACTAAAAATCCCTATTGAAGCAGAAGCTCAAACGTAAAATGCATACACACTTTACGTTTTGAAACACTTTCAGTTTATGCAATGGATAGTCAGGCTCTTAAAGCCACTGATCCTGTTTCTAGAGCTAAATCCATCAAATAAGAAGATTGTAGATTTTCTCAAGTTGGTAAGTGCTAAATTAGCATACTTGTTCGCACTTTACGTAAAGTGCAAACTGAAATATTATACACACTTTCAGTTTTGAAACTAATCGAAACTGAATTAAGTTAAAATGGATAAAGTGCATACACACTATAATTCTACACTTAGTTATGTCTTGTAAGACTATTCCTATTACAAATATTTATTTAACATGAACTTTGCATTGATATGAACAAATTAATTTCAGCATCAGTCTCCAGTGTATAATATTTCGAATTCTAAATGTTAACTAACACAAGGAAATTAACAACGTTATGCTGAAGCAAACATTATGTTCAAACTACCAAACCTGCTTAACTTCGAATTATTCTACAGCCTACTTGAAAATAGCTACAGCTAGTTTTTACTCATAAAGTCCAATTAAAACTACAAATAATAGTTCATACAGTAAATTAGTACAAAATAAGTAATAGTCCAAACAACACTATGAATTAGGTATCTAAGTACATCAGTCTGAATAAATCCACATAAGACAAAAAGAAACAAGGAATTCTTCGATATTCTTCTTCAAAAAGGAAATCATACACACGGATCCAGCCCTCACAACACTTGAGTTTTTAAAGTGTGCCTGGAATTTTAGGCAAAACAAGGATAAATGGACGATCAACTAAGCAAATACAACAACAGGAATCAGCAGTAACTCAACCTAGAAATGAACTCACATGGACCAGTAATGGATCACAGAAGAGCAACTTCAATTGAACAAATGAAATACACTTGACTGAACCAAATTGGATTCGAAATTAACCCAGGAATACTTCTGAAACCTCAGTAACCAGAAACTGAACTAGAAGATGCAAGTCAACCACTAAAACTCGAAATTAACATAAGAATTTTGGTAGAACAGTATTTTTGGAGTTTTGTGTTATATATGTTTTGGTTTTTGAGGAGCTAATGATCTAATCTAAGGGAAGAACTCTTCAGATTGCTTGAACTATATTTTTTGGATTTTGGGTTTTTTAAATTTCAAATTTTCAGAGGTTCAAAGCTTGTGGAAGCTTTTGGGGGGAATTTTCAGATTAAAACCTGTTAAACAAGGCAGTGGGGACTGCCTTTTATAGGCAAAATTGAGGGGGAACTTCAGATTTCTATTTTACACCTTTCCCCCCTTTTTATTTTCAGTATTTAGCTAGTTAGACATCCATTTTTTGACCTGTTTCTCAAGTTACTGCCCTAAGTTAATTATATTTCAATTGAATTCCTATTTTAGAAGACCCTAGAAGGTTCTAGCTTCAACTACAGCATTCCTACCCAATCCTGAATATCTAAATTACCCCTAAGCTCCCTGAAATTACCAACCTCATGTCAATTGACCCAACCCTATTACTTTGATAAACTTTAACCATATTTAACAAAGCAAATGTACTAATCAGCTATATCTAAACACTACCAATTATACTAAAGAAAAACTAAAATTAAACTAAAAACTATCACAAATCCAACTAACTGGAGAATTAATTCAGTATCAATCAAACCCAAATTAAGAACAATCAAAATCACCTAGAGTGAATACAAACAGAAGAATATAAGAAATCAGAATTCAACTAAAAAAATAACAAACAAGATTGGACAACAGACAGAATACTTATTATTCAAAGCTAAAAGAAAAAATCAAATCCTAAAACAAACACAAGTAGAACAGGATTAATCTATGGGAAAAAATCAAAAGAAACCCTACGAACATAATGCAAATTAATCATGAACATGAAATAAAATAACCAAATAGGCTGATTGAGCAACTAAAAACGAAACAATAACCACTCGAAAGAAAAATAGAAAAGGAAGAATTAAAATAAATACATAGATTTAATTGGAAGGAAAACTTGGTCATCCTCGTGGAATTATTTGCACCAAATTGTCCTCAATCGTGTGTTTCCATGAGGAAATACAAGATTAAGGACTATTATAGCCCAATAATCAACGACCTTGAACTTTAAGACTTTTGGGTTCTTGGGTCGAACTTCGATTTGAAATTCGTGGAGGATCAGTGAGATTCGAGGGAAATTGATTACGAGTTTAGGAAGAGGGGGTAGGAGAGCATAGGGTGTGATTTTTGGGAATTTTGGAGAAGTTAGGGTTTTGAGTCGGAACTTTGATTTAATATTCAAAGAATTTGGGTGTGTTTTGAAGGGAATTAAGGCCATATATGGGGTGGGGAGATGAAGGCGGAGCTATGGAGTTAATTTGGTGGGGAAAGGGTGGCGGCGCCGTCGTGGGTGGCAGAGGCGGCGACATTATTTTTGAAGATTCGAACAGTTTGGCGAAGATTTGGGGGATGATGTTTGGAGCTTTGGAAAGAGGAAAGGGAGAGGGTTCAGGGGTGTAAATTTTGGCGTTATTGGAGCTTCGCCGCCGGCGGAGACAATTTCCGGCGGCGGTTTGCGGCAGAAGGCGGTGAGGAATTAGGGTTTGTGTGTGGGGGCTTCTGAGAGATGGAGAGGGAGTAGGGGGTAGGGGATCCGACACTAATATATTAAAACTACCCTAGTTCCTGACCGTAGGATCAAAGATCCTCGACGGCCAGGATTAATTCCTATTAAAACGATGTAATTTTGTTACAAGGGGGCTGGACCGGGTTTCCTGAGGTGGGTTGGGCTAATTTGGCATGGATTTGGGATTTGGGTTCGAGTTTGTGGCCCAAAATTGGTGGCCTAATTGCCCTTTCCTTCATTTCATTTTCTTTTTTTGTTGGTTTTCCTCTCTTTTCTTTCTTTCTTTATTTAAATTTTTGGATTTTATTAAGTACAAAATTAAAAGGGAAAAGGTCAGAATTTGTCCCTATACTATGGTATATAGTTTATATTTGTCCCCCGTTATATTTTTCGTCCAAATCTACCCCATCCGTTAACAAAGTATATAAAATTACCCCTAGCTCTAACGGATCTCCACTCTAGCAACCGACTCATCTGTTAATTTGTCCATGTAAGCAACTAAGTCAGCACCTAATATCTTGTTAATTGCCTTTACTAATTAGAAAATTAAAAAAGAAATTCTCTCACGTTTAACCTAGTTTTGTTTTATAACCAAGTCCGCCTCCCTCCTTTAGCAGTTGTCGACGCCGGAAATTAGATCCGTTATGCCACCATTTTTAATCAAAACTCTTACAATTTATTCTTCTATTTCTGATGTATTAATACATTTTTACCATTCAAAATTCAATGTAGATCCTTACTTGCTGCTTCTCCGGCTATGAGTAAACGGCGAGTTTATCCTCGTCGGCTTGTCGAAAATTTTGAACTTCTTAAAAAACATCAAAGGAGATGATGGTGTGGTGGGGCTAGGGCTAGGCAGTCAGCTGAGATGGTGGTAGTTGACGGCGGAGCGAATGTTGTAAATAAATATAAAAGGCAACTGAAGAGATTGATTTCATTCAAAAAAGTTTGTTGCTCCAACCTCAGATTTCGAAGTTGACATAGTGAAAATGCCGAGGAACTCGATGTCTAACTAAACATGATTTTTTTCTTTCAGATTCTCTGTCAATTTTGTGAATTCACAGCAACAAATAATAATTTATTCTAGATATACCCACGTTTACCTTTATAGACATGATAAGAACAAAAAGATCTTAATTTGCTATAGAAATCAAAGGTGATTGGTTGAATTCGAAGGAGAAGATGATAGCGCCGGAAACAGAGAAGAAAAGGAGAAGAAAAAGAAAGAGTTGAAAAGTATATAATTAAGTGGGACCCACAAAATTCCCTTTATCTTCAATATAAAAAATAATACAGATAAATTTAAGGATTATCTGATTTGGTTGTTGGTTTGGGATTAAAAGTTAGTGGAAGTCTGAGTTGGTAGCTGACTTGGAAAAATGAGAATAGGTTAGCTGCCACAATGACGAGGCGTTAGGGTTAGGGGTATTATGGTTTACTTTGTTAACGGTAGGGTGGGGATTGAACGCATAGTATATCAAGGGAGAAACATGCTTAAATACCAATAGTATGGGGGCAATAATGACCTTTTTTCCAAATTAAAATATAGCCAAAACCTGATTTAATTTTTAAATTAGACTAATTAATTGTAAAAAATTAAACAAATCCTAGTTTAAAAATAAAACTTAAGAAAAAATCAAAAATTGAAAGTAAAACAATATAAAGGACTATTTTTAATTATTTTCTCCTATTTTCAATGATGTTAATTAATCTAAAAATCTAGATTTTGATCCTAAATACAAGTATTCTATTTTGTAATAATTTTTTTTATTTCTTTATTTTTATGACAACTAAAAATACACACAAAAGGTAAACAAAACACAAAATCATGCAATTAATTCCCTAAAATTCAAATAATAAAAGAAAAAAATCCTAATTTTAAGAATTGTATAGGAATATTTGAGCGAGGCAAAAATCACGTGCTCACAGTAATTGATGTGTCTTGTAATTTAAGTCTATATTGACTATGAGTGTTCGTTATTTGGGCCAATTTCATGGTTAATTTCTGAATTAGCGGTTGCAAACACTAGTTCGTGTTAAGTTGACTTGAGCTCTTCTTGAGAAAGAGAGCCTAAGTCTCCGAAATCGGTCCAACAATGAATTGGGGCGTAATGAAGAGATTGCTAGCCCTAATTAAAGGGTTAAACCTCAAGAGAGTAATACCCGAATAGAACCCTATGTTGCTTGTGCAAATTGGCATACCCAATTGGTCTTGAGAAAGACAATTAGGGAAAAATTGCTCAAACCACTGAGAGGTGAAGAGTGGGTAAAGTAGTGCAACGGTTATTTCATACTCCCCAAATATGTCGAACATGCCTTAGATTCAAGTACCCGTCAGTTGACTACCTATGCGATAGTCACTACCCTAGTGCCCTTTAAACTATTTGAACAACTCGTAGCATTTAACTCTTAGCTTAATTTACAATTTGTAGCTTGTTAAAAGTAGAATTATAAAGAAAACCCCAAAAATGATGAGAAGTGTAATTAATAAAACATACGCAATCCTAAACTATATATATATTTGATTCAAGTCCTAGCTCTCTGTGGATTTGATCCCTACCCAAAATCGGGTAAAAGCCATTGCGACCCTCTCTTGCTACTTATTAGTAGTGCAAAGTTGGCTGTGATCACTTTTTGGCACCGTTGTCGGGGAGATAACGGTTTTGGCTATCTATTTAGTTAGTTTTGTGTGTTTTTCTTATTTTCTTCTTGGTTACTAATTTGTTTGTGTGAATACTACAGGTATCAAGTGACTTTAAATGCTAATGACCCTCTTGGAAATGTGGTTGCGGGGGAGGAGGTTGTTGAAATTGGAGAGGATGAGGTGCCTCTTGTACCTCCCGGACCACGACGAGGCCGCCAGGCCAATGCTAATGAAAATGTTCCAGACCCTTCTCCGCCATCTCCAAGAGTGGTTCCTCAAGTGCTACCGAACAAAGGTTATGCCAGTGCTATTATCCCACCCAGAATTTGGGCAGGCAATTTTAAGATAATCAATGTGATGTTGACCTTACTTGAGCAGCGTGGGTATCTCACGTGCGCTGAGGATCAAAATGCCTACAAACATCTAAAAGGGTTCATGGATACAATTTGGGGGAGTACGCAGATAAATGTGTCAGGGGATGCTCTTAGATTGAGGATTTTCCCATTCTCACTTTGGGGGAAAGCATTGGATTGGCTAAAGAGACGCCCCAACCATTCCATCACAACTTCGGATGAGTTGGTGGATAGGTTTATTGCTAAATTTTTCTCATCCGAGCACATCGCGGCACTTTGAGATGAGATATTGGCCTTCAAGCAAGAACCCACAGAACCTTTGCATGAGATTTGGGAGCGGTTTAGAATGATGGTGAAGGAATGCCCCTATAATGATATGACAGAGGCGATGATACAACAAACCTTCTATCGGGATATCAATACTACAAATCAATGCATAGTCAATCAATTGGCTAGCGGTAATTTCATGAATTTGTCTTATGACAGAGCCTGTGAGATTCTTGATGAGATGGTAGATACATCCTCCGCATGGCAAAGTAGAGCCAATGTTTCTCAAGTTGACCCTACGATTATTCATATGCATAAGGAATTACACTACCATGGGCATGCTATAGCGGGGTTGACAACTACTATGAAACAATTGGCTAAGGCACAATTGCAACAAATCCAAAACCTTCGCCAAGTGAATGCTATGGAAGGTGTTAATATGCTTACCAACAAGAGAAGGCAAAGAAGGCAACAAAACTAAGGGAATTCTGAGCAATTTGATATTGATTGTGATGGGTTTCAAAACGATGGCTATGATGAGAAAAATGAAGAGGTACAATATGTGAACACTTTTCAAGGCCAAGAGGTAAACTCTTCAAACCAACAACAGTTGAAACCTCAAGGTAATTGGGGCAATCAACAACAAAACAGTTGTAATTGGGGGAACAACAACAAAAATAACAACTGGGGAAATCAAGGCAACCAAGGAAATTGGAATGGTAATAACAACAATTAGGGTGGCAATAATAATCAAGGTGGATGGAATAATGTAAATCGATGAAACTGGTGGAAAGGCTTTCAAAGGCCCCCAATGTACCAACGACCGAACAATCCACCCCATTTCCCTACTCCAGGTCCTAGTTCTTCAGGTAATGATATGGGTAGAATTGAAATGATGTTCGAACAGATGATGAAGAAGAATGCGAATTCGGATGTACAGTTGGCTTCCAACAATACTTCCATCAGAAATTTTGAGGTACAATTAGGCCAAATCTCTCAATCATTAAATACTCGCCCGAAGGATGCGCTACCAAGTGATATGGTAGTGAACCTAAAGGGTGGGAATAATCATGTCATGGCAGCTACAACATGAAGTGGTAGATGCGGTGATATGAATACCTCGAAACAAAAGCAAGTTGTTGATGATGATATTGAGTTGAAAGTATATGTGGTTCCGTTGGTAGTTAAAGATGTGGAGGATGAAAATGTGAACAATGAAGTGAGGATTGACATTGATGAAACCGAGGTGGAAACTCAAGAGGCCGTGATCTGTCTAGGGAACACGTGATTGACATGTCAGAACCGGTTGTACCAAAAGCAAAGGCTCATTTGCCAAGGCCACCTCCACCTTATCCTCAAAGGCTCGCTAAGCAAAGAAATGATAATCAGTTCCAAAAGTTTATTGATATGATGAAGAGCTTGTCTGTTAATGTGCCTTTGGTGGAGGTACTTAAACAAATGACGGGCTATGCAAAGTTCATGAAAAACTTGGTCACAAAGAAGCTCCCTATGGATTGTGAAACTCTAAAGATGACTCACCAATTCTGTGCCATAGTGCACTCAATGGCTCCGAAACTTGAGGATCCCGGTGCTTTCACCATCCCTTGCACCATTGAGAGTGTAGAATTTGCTAAAGCTTTGTGTGACCTCGGGGCTAGTATCAATTAGATGCCTTATTCAGTGTTTAAGACTCTGGGTAGTGGGCCACCAAGGCCAACTTCCATGTAACTACAAATGGCGGATAGATCAATGAAGTGACCATTGGGTATAGTTGATGATGTGCTTGTCTGGGTGGAAAAATTTATCCTGCCAGTGGATTTTGTGATTTTGGATTGTGAGTTCCACTATGAGGTCCAAATCATATTAGGGAGACATTTCCTTCACCATTCAAGGGCTATTTTTCAATGCCTTTGCAAGCACTGGCTACTTTCGAATGACCAGTCCGAAAACTAACTAGCCCGTGTTATTTTTACCTATTTTGGAATATACATGTAGACAATAAATTGCAAACGAGAAAATAAAATCAAGACAAAAAAAATCGTAACAATCGTAGTATTTGATTTTGAATATTTGAGTGTACAATCTCTATGATTCCTCTGCTTCTACTTAAATAAATCCAACGGCCTTTGAGCTTGATCTTGAATCTATGTTTGTTCCCACGAGCAATGATCTTGTTCTTGAGCTTGAGCTTGAGCTTGATTGCTTGGACTTGAACTTGATTTGGTCTTCGTTCTTGAGCTTGAACTTGACTTGTTCTTTGTTCTTGAGCTTGAACTTGACTTGTTCTTCGTTCTTGAGCTGGGATTTGATTTCTTGAAATTGAACTTGAAGCTTGAAACTTGTGGAGGAATTTGCAGCATTTGATCTCTAGTAGATGTGGAAGAAGGGGAACTCACTTTTAGTGCAGGTGATGAAAAGGTTTTCTTTCATGTGTGCAAGTCTATGAAGCAACCCAATAGCACCGAGGTTTGCTCAATTGTAGACCTTGTCACAGTTGTGATTGTGGATGATACCAGTGCTATGATAAACGTGGAGGATTTCCTTGAGGCTGTGCTATTAAATCTTGATGAAAATGATGATGCAAGCAGAGTTGAGTGTTTCAATGCTCTACATGGGATGGGTTGCTATTCCTATGAGCCTATAAAATAGTCTTTGGATCTTGAAAATCAGAAAACTCTACCAACCAAGCCATCAATTGAGGAGCCACCAGTGTTGGAGTTGTATCCACTACCTCCACATCTCAGGTATGAATTCTTGGGCTCTAATTCAATTTTACCAGTTATTCTTTCCTCTTGCCTTACTAACATGCAGGTTAAGGCCCTTTTGGCGGTGCTTTAAAGGCGGAAAAGGAAAATTGGATGGACTCTGGCCGATATTCGGGGAATAAGCCCCGCATTTTGCATGCACAAGATTATTCTAGAGGATGATGCAAAGCCCTCCTTGGAACATCAATGGAGGCTCAATGAAGCAATGCAAGAAGTGGTTAAAAAAGAAGTGATCGAGTAGCTAGATACAGGCATCATGTATCCAATCTTTGATAGCTCATGGACTTCTCCGGTGCAATGTGTGCCGAAGAAAGGTGGAATGACTGTGGTGACAAATGACAACAATGAAATTATTCCCACTTGGACCATTACCGGGTAGAAAGTTTGCATGGACTACTGGAAGCTGAATAAAGTGACCCGCATGGATCATTTCCCGTTGCCATTTCTCGACCAAATGCTTGATCGCCTTGCGGGGCATGCCTTTTATTGCTTTTTGGATAGATATTCGGGTTATAATCAAATCTTTATCACTCTGGAGGACCAAGAGAAGACCACCTTCACCTGCCCATATGGCACATTTGCTTTCTCTAGGATACCGCTCGGGTTGTGCAATGCTCTGGCGACCTTCCAACAATGCATGATGGCTATTTTCACTGATATGGTGGAAGACATTTTGGAGGTCTTAATGAATGATTTTAGTGTGGTTGGTGATTCATTTGAAGAGTGTTTGGGAAATTTGGATAGAGTTTTGGCCCCGTGTGAAGACACCAATCTTGTGCTAAATTGGGAATAATGCCACTTCATGGTTGAAGAGAGAATAGTGTTGGGCCATAAAATTTCAAAGCATGGGATTGAAGTAGGCAAAGCCAAGATAGAGGTGATTTCAAGGCTTCCTCCCCACACTTTTGTCAAGGGGGTGAGGAGTTTTCTTGGGCATGTGGGGTTATATCAACAATTCATCAAGGACTTTTTAAAGGTAGTGAATCCTCTTTGCAAGTTGATAGAAAGGGATACAAAGTTTTTGTTTGATGAGAAATGTATGGAAGCTTTTGAACTTCTTAACAATAAGTTGACCACCACCCCGATAATTATCGCACCCAATTGGAGCTTGCCTTTCGAGCTCATGTGCAACACAAGTGATGTTGCGGTTAGTGCAGTGTGGGTCAAATAGTGAATAAAATATTTCATCCAGTGTACTATGCAAGCAAGACTATGAATGAAGCTCAAAGGAACTACACGGTGACGGAGAAGGAATTGTTGGTTATTGTGTTCGCCATGGAAAAATTTTGGCCATATCTTATGGGAGCCAAAGTCATAGTGCACACCAATCGTGTCGCCCTTAGGTATTTGATGACAAAGAAAGACTCCAAGGCAAGGTTGATGCGATGGGTGTTACTACTTCAAGAGTTTGATTGGGAGATAGTGGATCAGACAGGTAGTGAGAACCAAGTGGCGGATCATTTGTCCCGTTTGGAGGAGGAAGGAAGGCCCTGTGACGGCCTGAAAATCAATGATTCATTCCCCGATGAGCAACTACTTTCTGTGTCGATGTGTGATATGCCATGATTTACGGACATTGCTAATTTCCTTATGACTGGCATCATCCCGTGTGAGCTCTCTTCTAACTAAAGGAAGAAGCTCAAATGGGATAGACTGGACTTCTATTGAGACGAGCCATACTTGTTCAAGATTTTCACCGACAGATTGATCCGGAGTTGTGTACCTAAGGAGGAGCAATTAGCATCCTAGAGGCTTGTCATTCGTCTCCCTATGGTGGCCATCATGGAGGGGAGAGGACAACTTTGAAAGTTCTGAGTTGTGGTTTTTATTGGCCAACCTTGTTCAATGATGCAAGTGATCTAGTAAAAAGGTGTGATCAATGTCAACGAGCGGGCAGGATTTCCATGAAAGATGAGATGCCTCTAAACACAATTCTTGAAGTTGATATCTTTGATGTATGGGGTATCGATTTTATTGGCCCTTTTTAAAGCTCGTGTGGTAACACTTACATTGTTGTAGTGGTTGATTATGTGTCAAAATGGGTTGAGGTCATGGCCTTGCCCAACAATGAAGCTAGGAGTGTGGTGGAATTTTTTAAGAAGAGCATTTTAACAAGGTTTGGTACACCTCGGGCAATTATTAGTGATGGAGGATGTCACTTTTATAATAGAGCTTTTGATGCCTTGCTTTCCAAGTATGATGTCAACCACAAAGTGTCTACGCCTTATCATCCTCAAGCAAGTGGCCAGATTGAAGTGTCTAACAGGGAGATCAAGAGCATTTTGTCCAAAACTTTCAATGCCTGTCACACCTCTTTTTTTACACACTACCCCCGGAGGGATAGTGTATAAGGTAGTTTTTCCAATTTAACTGACATTATTCGAAATGGAATTATTTATTTATTAGAGTAGCCACTTGGGATTTTTTCAATTGGTTTCCTAAGTCACTGGTTAATTTTGAATACTAAATCGAGGAAATTCGACTTTCCTTTTGAAGTCTACTAACCAAAAATTCTGACCAAGGAATTCTGTTAACCCGGGTGAAGGTGTTAGGCACCCCTGGATTCCGTGATTCTAGCGTGGTCGCTTAAATGATTACAACTGGCCTATTATCTGATTTTTATACATGTTCAGACCTATATCATTTTAAACTATTAGCCGCTTTTAATTAATTTTAAAGAAGATTCAACGTCGTCTAAAACGTATTTTCGGATCGCATCACATGAAATGCACCCGCAATCCGAAATATATTTTATTCAACATTTAAGATTTGGATTTGGGTCACATGAAATGCACACCCGAGTTTAGGAAGATAATATTATTAAAAGACTCGCCTAAAGCAACTAATGCGTTGTTAACTTTGCGAGGGCCATGAAAATTTGCTAAATGGCACGCCTCGAATTCTAAGTATTTTAAAAGAAATAATTAAAAGAGGGCCACACATTTGTGATTTATTTGGTGCGGCGCACCTCAACTTTATTTTTTAAAGGAGTATTTAAACTAAGAGCTCGGAGGGTCATAAACTACTTGTTTTATTCAATATGGTGCACCTCAATTAGTGATTATTTAAAGAAAATTAGTACCTCGCATTACCCAACTATGGCTTAAAGGATTTGTTAAAGACTAAGGAATGTATTACTTTAATTTGAAGGAATTACTTAAGCCCACTCAAAGAGCCCAATTCATTGAAAAGGGTAATGCACATGCAAGTCATTCAAAGGCCCACGCATAAAATCTCAGTAACAACTGAAAACAGCCCCATGTTAAATGGGCTATGTCAAATGAGAATACAACCGGAATAAATCATTGCAAAATTTGGACTTGAAGCAGGCCCAATTCACATAAGGCATATTTGAATCCAGCGTCAAGTGGGCCGTAGATCCAACCCATATGACAACAAAGGCCTTTTGAAAATGTGGCCCTACAAGATAGCACTACTTCCTTAACTTGAGCAAACAAATCATTAACTAAAGAAATAAATGATATTGAAACATGAATATAACCCCCAAAGAAATAAAAGGATTTTTTATACTTTTTGCAAAGAAGATTACTAAGTACTAGGATTACACTAGGATAAGCTACACGTTAATTACTCTTAGATAAAAATGACATGCCTGTTCCATTCATGGATCAAAACCGTACACCACAAGATCTATAAATGCTTCTTTACATTATCATTCCAGGAAACCCAACACTAGACAACATTTAATAAGCAAATTAGAAATAGATTGCTGCACTAATCTACATGATTTAGTTATCAACTACAACCCTCAAAGTGAGCTTCCGATGTTCATAATAGGCCATTTATTGACATATCAAAACAAGAGCATAAGTTAACTAACTAACTAACTGAAGGAATGAAAGAAATTAGAGGGGTATTCCTGTAAGCCACCTAACAATTAAGATTTAGACAAACTCTTCTCAATATTATTAGAGTCTCAAAAGAAACCTAGCATGCGGTGTACTAGAATCATAATCATAGCAAATTGAATGAAACTTCATAGCATAAATGTCGAATACAGTCTGTTTCTACAAATTTTCATAACAGTCCGACCAAGGAAATTGCTTTCCAAATTCTCATGACATTCTAAGTTGGATACAATAATAATAAAATAAATACTTATTCATTCAATCTAAATTTCAATTAGACAATGCAACACATCAGGCTAAAGAACAAATCTAAATAATATGACTGATTTAGTGAACTAAGCTAATGCTTTGCCTCAAAAATGCTTTTCATTTCATTTAGCAAATCACCTTCACAAGCCATGGAGTTTTATAGATAGGTACCTCGAAATTGAAAGGGAAAAAGAGGTGAGGAAACATCAGACAACAGTAGCACAGGATTAGTAGGTATACAACTAGTTCTAAACCTAGAAAATGAAGTAAAGCAGCCTAGAAGAACAACTTCAAACCCAGCAATGAATTAGAGGACCTCAACCTAGACTTGATTTCAATTCATTTCAGTTATCAGCGACCCAAAAATTGTTTTAGCACTACGAGAAACTTCAGAAATCACCAACATGACTCAATGAAATAGCATTTTTTGATATTTTTAGTCATCCAGAACTTTTCAGGATTTTTCTGCACTTGGAAATCTAAGGTCTCCCTTGCAAGGCAAGGTGAAGTGCCTTTATAGGCTTGCAAATAGGGCAAACTTTAGATTTTTATTTTGCACTTTAGACCTATTCAATTTTCCCTTTTTGCATAGATATCCTCTAATTATTGGCTTGTTATCCAAGTTAAACTACCCAAAAATATGAAATTGTGCTAAAACCCCTACTAGAAGCTTCCTATTTCATTTACCCTAAAGCTTCCCTAGGTGTGTTGCCCCAATTACCCCTTAAAACCCTTGTATTTACTTCTGAAAACCTGACCCAAAACATGGGTCAAATTGGCCCAGCCCAATTGGTATGCGTCTGTAAACCCAAATTAGAGCCCACTAGGGCATTTGATTTTCAAAAATTAATCAAAGATAAACTAGGACTCTCAATTTCGGGTCTGACCAAAAATTCCCAAAGAAAAAGAAAAGGAATCCTTAAAATGCAATTAGAACATGATTAGGTACATGAATCAATTATCTTAGTCTATATAACAAGAAGTTGACTAAATTAAACTTATCTAAATTAACTGGATAGAAATCACGAGAAAGAACTGTAATCAAATTTAATGAATTAACTAAAAAAAAGCAACATATTTCATCAAAGAGAATAAGAGAAAAGGAAAAAAAAAGCAAACATGGTGCACCACAGGGACAGATTTGCACTCAGAGGGTGAATCAACTTTCTACCAGATTATTATAAGCACTGAAAGAAAAAGAAAGATGAGAAGGTGTTGACAAGGAAACACAAAAGGGAAAGGAGACTTACCAACTCGAGCCAACAAAACTGGCTGCGTCAAAGATTCAAATCAATATATGTCGATACCAGACTTCAAAACTTCAGAGAATAATACTCCATGCACGTGTATGATGATAGACTTGATGAAAAATGGCTTCGACTCTTCTAGGGGCCGAATTTGGATTATAGATTCGAGGAGTTTGGGATGGATTCGAAGGAAATAGAACTGATATTTGGAATGAGGATAGGTACGGGGTCCTAGGGTGTTAATTTGTGGCTATTTGGGTGGTGGCGCCGCCAGCCGTGGCGGAGGATTCAAGGGCGGTGCCCTAGGGTTTTGATTGGGGGTTTTTAGTGAGATTCGAGGAAAGCGGGTAGTGGCATGGGTATGAGAGGGAGGAGGTGATGCTCTGGTGCAATTTTGATGGTCATCGGAGACCTGCCGCCGCCGAGGGGTGATTTCCGGCGACGGCTGACGGTGGCGTTACAGAGGAGGGTTAGGAAACGAGGAAGGAGTATGGGGAGTTTGTTCGGACATATATATATTAAAGACCCTCCCAGTTCCCATCCGTTGGATGAATAAAATTAAGGGCTGTGATTAAATTTTAAGGAAACGGGGTCGTTTGGTGGGGTGTGACAACTGGACCGGGTAAGAGGTGTACTTGGGCTGGGTTTTGAGGGGTTTTGGACAGGTTCAGATTTTGGGGTAATTTGTTTGGGCTTGAAAGGATTAAGGGGGATTGGCCCAATTCTGATCTCTCTTTTGTTTTCCTTTCTTTTATTTCCTTTTTTTTAATTTATTTTCTTTTAATTTTCAAATTAAAACAAAACTAAAATTAAATCTTAAAAATAAATTAATTTAATAATATAAACTAATTAACTCTCATAGTATTTACAAAAATTAGTTAGGTCTCAAATTGAAAGCAAAACTGTAATGAATTCGAAAATTAAAAGTAAAAATGCAAAAAGAGCTATTTTTTTATTTTCTATCATTTTTTATAATATTAAATAACTAATTATCCTAAAAGGTAGAAACTTAGGTCCTAAATACAAATGCACTATCTTTTGTATTTTTTATAAATTATATAAATTAAATATGCACATAAAAATGCAAACAAATACGAAAATTATGCAATTAATTCCAAAAATAAAATAACTAAAGGAAAATTCCTAATTAAGAATCCTACATGAGTAATTAACGTGAGGCAAAAATCACGCGCTCACAGCTGCCCCCCTTTGATCGGAGACATGAAGGGTTTTCAGGCAAAGATAAAATGAGCAATTATGAGGAATTTTTGCCCGGTTGGCACTCCATGAGAAGCATTTTTGAAAAAATGTCTTACCGAAACTTGCTTCAGAGGTTACCTACATATCCTTGGCTCTAAAGGAATCAGGTCAGTGTAGTTCTGGAAGTTTTGGTAGCTGGGACTATCGGAAGCTGTGGTTTCACTGCTGATGCCACTGCTACCCTTGCTGACCTCCTTATTACACCAAAAAGGAAAATCAAAACCTAAGCTAGCTAAACCTATCAACTACGAGTTATAAGATTCCTATCTATAAATCTCTTGAAGCTTGATCTTGAGTCTTAGCTAATTTTTCTGTGGACCCTAATCTGAATCTTGATGCTCGCAAGCTGTAGGTGCTGGTTCTTTCTTCAGCATTTGGATCAAAGCGGGACATGCGAAGCTTGTGACTTCATTCAAATTTTGAGCAGTCTGTATGTTTGTCTGCTTCCATATTTTGAATTCACTTTTTTTTGTTCTTTTTGTTCTTTTCTTTATTTTGGATTGAGATTCTTCTTTTGGTCATCTCAAATCATGTATCTCAAGGTCAAACCTGCTCAGACACCAAAACAAACAAATGAACGAAATTTTTCTGTACTAGTTATCATTAAGAAAATTTCGTGAGTTATTTGTGACAAAAGTCTGAACTTTTTTTTTTTGAAAGAAAATAAAATAAGGATTGGCATATATCTAGAAGGAAAAAGATAAGGGGATGGAGCCCTATATCTAAAATGTCAACTCAAGGATTGGAGCCCTAATGTTGGCAAAAGGCGACTAGGGAGTGGAGGCCCTATGTCTAAAAAGGCTCAACTCAGGGATTGGAGCCCTAATGTTGGCAAATGGTGACTAAGGAATGGAGGCCCTATGTCTACAAAGGCTCAACTTAGGGATTGGAGCCCTAATGTTAGCAAAAGTCCACTAAGGAATGGAGTCCCTATGTCTAAAAATGCTCAACTCAGGGATTGGAGAGCTAATGTTGGGAAAAGGCGACTAGGGAATGGAGGCCCTATGTTTGAAAAGGCTCAACTCAGGGATTGGAGCCCTAATGTTGGCAAATGATGACTAAGGAATGGAGGCCCTATGTCTACAAAGGCTCAACTTAGGGATTGGAGCCCTAATGTTGGCAAAAGGCCACTAAGGAATGGAGGCCCTATGTCTAAAAATGCTCAACTCAGGGATTGGAGCGCTAATGTTGGGAAAAGGCGACTAGGGAATGAAGGCCCTATGTCTAAAAGGCTCAACTCAGGGAGTGGAGCCCCAATGTTGGCAAAAGGCAATTAGGGAATGGGGGCCCTTTGTCTAAAAGGCTCAACTCCGGGATTGGAGCCCCAATGTTAGCAAAAGGCGACTAGGGAATGGGGGCCCTATGTCTAAAAAGGCACAACTCAACGATTGGAGCCGTAATGTTTGCAAAAGGCTACTAGGGAATGGAGGCCCTATGTCTTAAAAGGCTCAACTCATGGATTTGAGCCCTAATGTTGGCAAAAGGCGACTAGGGAATAGAGGACCTCTGTCTAAAAATGCTCAACTCAGGGATTGGAGCGCTAATGTTGCCAAAAGGCGTCTAGGGAATGGAGGTCCTATGTCTAAAAAGGCTCAACTCAGGGATTGGAGCGCTAATGTTGCCAAAAGGCGTCTAGGGAATGGAGGTCCTATGTCTAAAAAGGCTCAACTCAGGGATTGGAGCGCTAATGTTGCCAAAAGGCGTCTAGGGAATGGAGGTCCTATGTCTAAAAAGGCTCAACTCAGGGATTGGAGCGCTAATGTTGCCAAAAGGCGTCTAGGGAATGGAGGTCCTATGTCTAAAAAGGCTCAACTCAGGGATTGGAGCGCTAATGTTGCCAAAAGGCGTCTAGGGAATGGAGGTCCTATGTCTAAAAAGGCTCAACTCAGGGATTGGAGCGCTAATGTTGCCAAAAGGCGTCTAGGGAATGGAGGTCCTATGTCTAAAAAGGCTCAACTCAGGGATTGGAGCGCTAATGTTGCCAAAAGGCGTCTAGGGAATGGAGGTCCTATGTCTAAAAAGGCTCAACTCAGGGATTGGAGCGCTAATGTTGCCAAAAGGCGTCTAGGGAATGGAGGTCCTATGTCTAAAAAGGCTCAACTCAGGGATTGGAGCGCTAATGTTGCCAAAAGGCGTCTAGGGAATGGAGGTCCTATGTCTAAAAAGGCTCAACTCAGGGATTGGAGCGCTAATGTTGCCAAAAGGCGTCTAGGGAATGGAGGTCCTATGTCTAAAAAGGCTCAACTCAGGGATTGGAGCGCTAATGTTGCCAAAAGGCGTCTAGGGAATGGAGGTCCTATGTCTAAAAAGGCTCAACTCAGGGATTGGAGCGCTAATGTTGCCAAAAGGCGTCTAGGGAATGGAGGTCCTATGTCTAAAAAGGCTCAACTCAGGGATTGGAGCGCTAATGTTGCCAAAAGGCGTCTAGGGAATGGAGGTCCTATGTCTAAAAAGGCTCAACTCAGGGATTGGAGCGCTAATGTTGCCAAAAGGCGTCTAGGGAATGGAGGTCCTATGTCTAAAAAGGCTCAACTCAGGGATTGGAGCGCTAATGTTGCCAAAAGGCGTCTAGGGAATGGAGGTCCTATGTCTAAAAAGGCTCAACTCAGGGATTGGAGCGCTAATGTTGCCAAAAGGCGTCTAGGGAATGGAGGTCCTATGTCTAAAAAGGCTCAACTCAGGGATTGGAGCGCTAATGTTGCCAAAAGGCGTCTAGGGAATGGAGGTCCTATGTCTAAAAAGGCTCAACTCAGGGATTGGAGCGCTAATGTTGCCAAAAGGCGTCTAGGGAATGGAGGTCCTATGTCTAAAAAGGCTCAACTCAGGGATTGGAGCGCTAATGTTGCCAAAAGGCGTCTAGGGAATGGAGGTCCTATGTCTAAAAAGGCTCAACTCAGGGATTGGAGCGCTAATGTTGCCAAAAGGCGTCTAGGGAATGGAGGTCCTATGTCTAAAAAGGCTCAACTCAGGGATTGGAGCGCTAATGTTGCCAAAAGGCGTCTAGGGAATGGAGGTCCTATGTCTAAAAAGGCTCAACTCAGGGATTGGAGCGCTAATGTTGCCAAAAGGCGTCTAGGGAATGGAGGTCCTATGTCTAAAAAGGCTCAACTCAGGGATTGGAGCGCTAATGTTGCCAAAAGGCGTCTAGGGAATGGAGGTCCTATGTCTAAAAAGGCTCAACTCAGGGATTGGAGCGCTAATGTTGCCAAAAGGCGTCTAGGGAATGGAGGTCCTATGTCTAAAAAGGCTCAACTCAGGGATTGGAGCGCTAATGTTGCCAAAAGGCGTCTAGGGAATGGAGGTCCTATGTCTAAAAAGGCTCAACTCAGGGATTGGAGCGCTAATGTTGCCAAAAGGCGTCTAGGGAATGGAGGTCCTATGTCTAAAAAGGCTCAACTCAGGGATTGGAACCCTAATATTGGCAAACGGTGACTAGGGAATGGAGGCCTTATTTCTAAAAAGGGACAACTCAAGGATTGGAGCCCTAATGTTGGCAAAAGCCGACTAGGGAATGGAGGCCCCATGTCTAAAAAGGCTCAACTCAGGGATTGGAGCCCTAATATTGATAAAAGGTGACTAGGGAATGGAGGCCCTATATCTAAAAGGGACAACTCAGGGATTGGAGCCCTAATGTTGGCAAAAGCCAACTAGGGAATGGAGGCCCTATGTCTAAAAAGGCTCAACTCAGAGATTGGAGCACTAATATTGGCAAAAGCCGACTAGGGAATGGAGGCCCTTTGTCTAAATAGGCACAACTCAAGGATTGGAGCCCTAATGTTGGCAAAAGGCGATAAGGGAATGGAGGCCCTATGTCTAAAAAGGCTAAACTCATGGATTTGAGCCCTAATGTTGGCAAAAGGCGACTAGGGAATAGAGGTCCTCTGTCTAAAAATGCTCAACTCAGGGATTGAAGCGCTAATGTTGGCAAAAGGCATTTAGGGAATGGAGGTCCTATGTCTAAAAAGGTTCAACTCAGGGATTGGAGCCCTAATATTGGCAAAATGTGACCAGGGAATGGAGGCCCTATATCTAAAAAGGGACAACTCAGAGATTGAAACCCTAATATTGGCAAAAGCCGACTAGGGAATGGAGGCCCTATGTCTAAATAGGCACAACTCAGGGATTGGAGCCCTAATGTTGGCAAAAGGCAACTAGGGAAAAGAGGTCCTATGTCTAAAAGGCTCTCAGGGATTAGAGCCCTAATGTTGGCAAAAGGCGAATAGGAATAGGGGCCTTATGTCTAAAAAGGCTCAACTCATGGATTGGAGCCCTAATATTGGCAAAAGGCGACTATGGAATAGAGGTCCTCTGTCTAAAAATGGTCAACCCAGGGATTGGAGCCCTAATGTTGGTAAAAGGCGACTAGGGAATGGAGGTCCTATGTCTAAAAAGGCTCAACTCAGGGATTGGAGCCCTAATGTTGGCAAAAGGCAACTAGGGAATAAAGGTCCTCTGTCTAAAAATGCTCAACTCAGGGATTGAAGCCCTAATATTGGCAAAAGGCGACTAGGGAATGGAGGTCCAATGTCTAAAAATGCTCAACTTAGGGATTGGAGCCCAAATATTGGCAAAAGGTGACTAGGGAATGGATGCCCTATATCTTAAAAGGGACCACTCAGGGATTGGAGCCCTAATGTTGGCATAATCCGACTAGGAAATGGAGGCCCTATTTCTAAAAATGCTCAACTCAGATATTGGAGCCCTAATATTGGCAAAAGTCGACTAGGGAATGGAGGCTCTTTGTCTAAAAAGGCACAACTCCGGGATTGGAGCCTTAATGTTGGCAAAAGGCGACTAGGGAATGGAGGCCCTATGTCTTAAAAGGCTCAACTCATGGATTTGAGCCCTAATGTTGGCAAAAGGCGACTAGGGAATAGAGGTCCTCTGTCTAAAAATGCTCAACTCAGGGATTGAAGCGCTAATGTTGCCAAAAGGCGTCTAGGGAATGGAGGTCCTATGTCTAAAAAGGCTCAACTCAGGGATTGGAGCCCTAATATTGGCAAAAGGTGATTAGGGAATAGTGGCCCTATATCTAAAAAGGAACAACTCAAAGATTGGAGCCCTAATATTGGCGAAAGCCGACTAGGGAATGGAGGCCCTATGTCTAAATAGGCCCAACTCAGGGATTGGAGCCCTAATGTTGGCAAAAGGCAACTAGGGAAAGGAGGTCCTATGTCTAAAAGGCTCTCAGGGATTAGAGCCCTAATGTTGGCAAAAGGCGAATAGGGAATAGAGGCCCTATGTCTAAAAATGCTCAACTCATGGATTGGATCCCTAATATTGGCAAAAGGCGACTAGGGAATAGAGGTCCTCTATCTAAAAATGCTCAACTCAGGGATTGGAGCCCTAATGTTGGTAAAAGGCGACTAAGGAATAGAGGTCCTATGTGTAAAAAGGCTCAACTCAGGGATTGGAGCCCTAATGTTGGCAAAAGGCGACTAGGGAATAAAGGTCCTCTGTCTAAAAATGCTCAACTCAGGGATTGAAGCCCTAATGTTGGCAAAAGGCGACTAGGGAATGGAGGCCCAATGTCTAAAAATGCTCAACTCAGGGATTGGAACCCAAATATTGGCAAAAGGTGACTAGGGAATGGAGGCCCTATATCTTCAAAGGGACCACTCAGGGATTGAAGCCTAATGTTGGCAAAAGCGGACTAGGGAATGGAGGCCCTATGTCTAAAATGGCTTAACTCAGAGATTGGAGCCCTAATATTGGCAAAATCCGACTAGGGAATGGAGGCCCTTTGTCTAAATAGGCACAACTCAGGGATTGGAGCCCTAATGTTGGCAAAAGGCGACTAGGGAATGGAGGCCCTATGTCTTAAAAGGCTCAACTCATGGATTTGAGCCCTAATGTTGGCAAAAGGCGACTAGGGAATAGAGGTCCTCTGTCTTAAAATGCTTAACTCAGGGATTGAAGCGCTAATGTTGGCAAAAGGCGTCTAGGGAATGGAGGTCCTATGTTTAAAAAGGCTCAACTCAGGGATTGGAGCCCTAATATTGGCAAAAGGTGACTAGGGAATGGAGGCCTATATCTAAAAAGGGACAACTCAGAGATTGGAGCACTACTATTGGCTAAAGCCGACTAGGGAATGGAGGCCCTATGTCTAAATAGGCACAACTCAGGGATTGGAGCCCTAATGTTGGCAAAAGACAACTAGGGAAAGAAGGTCCTATGTCTAAAAGGCTCTCAGGGATTAGAGCCCTAATGTTGGGAAAAGGCGACTAGGGAATAGAGGACCTATGTCTAAAAAGGCTCAACTCATGGATTGGAGCCCTAATATTGGCAAAAGGCGACTAGGGAATAGAGGTCCTCTGTCTAAAAATGCTCAACTCAGGGATTGGAGCCCTAATCTTGGTAAAAGGCGACTAGGGAATTGAGGTCCTATGTCTAAAAAGGCTCAACTCAGGGATTGGAGCCCTAATGTTGGCAAAAGGTGACTAGGTAATAAAGGTCCAATGTCTAAAAATGCTCAACTCAGGGGTTGGAGCCCAAATATTGGCAAAAGGTGACTAGGGAATGGTTGCCCTATATCTTAAAAGGGACCACTCAAGGATTGGAACCCTAATGTTGGCAAAAGCCGATTAGGAAATGGATGCCCTATGTCTAAAAAGGCTCAACTCAGAGATTGGATCCCTAATATTAGCAAAAGCCGACTAGGGAATGGAGGCCCTATGTCTAAATAGGCACAACTTAGGGATTGGAGCCCTAATGTTGGCAAAAGGCAACTAGGGAAAGGAGGTCCTATGTCTAAAAGGCTCTCAGGGATTGGAGTCCCAATGTTGGCAAAAGGTGACTAGGAAATGGAGGCATTATGCCTAAAAAGGCCCTATGTCTACAAAGGCTCTACTCAGGGATTGGAGCACTAATGTTGGCAGAAGGTGACTAGGGAATGGAGGCCCTCTGTCTAAAAATGCTCAACTCAGGGATTAGAGCTCTAATGCTGGGAAAAGGCGACTAGGGAATGGAGGCCCTATGTCTAAAAAGGCTCAACTCAGGGATTGGAGCCCTAATGTTGGCAAAAGGACACTAAGGAATGGAGTCCCTATATCTAAAAAGGCTCAACTTAGGGATTGGAGTCCTAATGTTTGCACAAGGCGACAAGGGAATGAAGGCCCTATGTCTGAAAAGGCACAACTCAGGGATTGGAGGCCTAATAATGGCAAAAAAGGTGACTAGGGAATGGAGGCCGTATGTCTAAAAAGCTCAGCTCATGGATTTTAGCCCTAATGTTGGCAAAAGGTGACTAGGGAATGGAGGCCCTCTGTCTAAAAATGCTCAACTCAGGGATTGGAGCCCTAATATTGGTAAAAGGCGACTACGGAATGGAGGCCCTATGTCTATAAAGGCTCATCTCAGGGATTGGAGCCCTAATGTTGGAAAAAGGCAACAAGGGAATGGAGGCCCTATGTCTAAAAGGCTCAACTCAGGGATTGGAGCCCCAATGTCTGCAAAAGGCGACTAGAGAATGGAGGCCCTATGTCTAAAAAGGCTCAACTCAGGGATTGGAGCCCTAATGTTAGCAAAAGGCCACTAAGGAATGGAGGCCCTATGTCTAAAAAGGCTGATCTCAGGGATTGGAGCCCTAATGGTGGCACAAGGCGACTAAGGAATGGAGGCCCTATGTCTGAAAAGGCACAACACAGGGATTGGAGCCCTAATGTTGGCAAAAAAGGCGACTAGGGAATGAAGGCCGTATGTCTAAAAAGCCCAACTCATGGATTGGAGCCCTAATGTTGGCAAAAGACTACTAGGGAATGGAGGCCCTCTGTCTAAAAATGCTCAACTCAGGGATTGGAGCCCCAATGTTGGCAAAAAGCGACTAGGGAATGGAGGCCCTATACCTAAAAAGGCTCTATGTCTACAAAGGCTCTACTCAGGGATTGGAGCCCTAATGTTGGCAAAAGGTGACTAGGGAATGGAGGCCCTCTGTCTAAAAATGCTCAACTCAGGGATTAGAGCTCTAATATTGGCAAAAGGCGACTAGGGAATGGAGGCCCTATGTCAAAAAAGGCTCAACTCAGGGATTGGAGCTCTAATGTTGGAAAAAGGACACTAAGGAATGGAGGCCCTATGTCTAAAAAGGATCAACTCAGGGATTGGAGTCCTAATGTTGGCACAAGGCGACTAGGAAATGGAGGCCTTATGTCTGAAAAGGCACAACTCAGGGATTGGAGCCCTAATGTTGGCAAAAAAGGCGACTAGGGAATGGAGGCCGTATGTTTAAAAAGCTCAACTCATGGATTGGAGCACTAGTGTTGGCAAAAGGTGACTAGGAAATGGAGGCAGTCTATCTAAAAATGCTCAACTAAGGGATTGGAGCCCTAATGTTGGCAAAAGGCGACTAGGGAATGGAAGCCCTATGTCTATAAAGGCTCAACTCAGGGATTAGAGCCCTAATGTTGGAAAAAGGCGACTAGGGAATGGAGGCCCTATGTCTAAAAGGCTCAACTCAGGGATTGGAGCCCCAATGTTGGCAAAAGGCAACTAGAGAATGGAGGCCCTATGTCTAAAAAGGCTCAACTCAGAGATTAGATCCCTAATGTTGGCAAAATGCCACTAAGGAATGGAGGCCCTATGTCTAAAAAGGCTCAACTCAGGGATTGGAGCCCTAATGTTGGCACAAGGCGACTAAGGAATGGAGGACCTATGTCTGAAAAGGCACAACACAGGGATTGGAGCCCTAATGTTGGCAAAAAAGGCGAGAAGGGAATGGAGGCCGTATGTCTAAAAAGCCCAACTCATGGATTGGAGCCCTAATGTTGGCAAAAGACGCCTAGGGAATAGAGGCCCTCTGTCTAAAAATGCTTAACTCAGGGATTGGAGCCCCAATGTTGGCAAAAGATGACTAGGGAATGGAGGCCCTATACCTAAAAAGGCCCTATGTCTACAAAGGCTCTACTCAGGGATTAGAGCCCTAATGTTGGCAAAAGGTGACTAGGGAATGGAGGCCCTCTGTCTAAAAATGCTCAACTCAGGGATTAGAGCTCTAATGTTGGCAAAAGGCGACTAGGGAATGGAGGCTCTATGTCAAAAAAGGCTCAACTCAGGGATTGGAGCCCTAATATTGGTAAAAGGCGTTTACGGAATGGAGGCCCTATGTCTATAAAGGCTCAACTCTGGGTATGGAGCCCTAATGTCGGAAAAAGGCGACTAGGGAATGGAGGCCCTATGTCTAAAAGGCTCAACTCAGGGATTGGAGCCCCAATGTTCGCAAAAGGCGACTAGAGAATGGAGGCCCTATGTCTAAAAAGGCTCAACTCAGGGATTGGAGCCCTAATATTAGCAAAAGGCCAATAAGGAATGGAGGCCCTATGTCTAAAAAGGCTTAACTCAAGGATTAGAGCCCTAATGTTGGCACATGGCGACTAAGGAATGGAGGCCCTATGTCTAAAAGGCTCAACTCAGGGATTGGAGCCCCAATATTGGCAAAAGGCGACTAGAGAATGGAGGCCCTATGTCTAAAAAGGCTTATCTCAGGGATTGGAGCCCTAATGTTGGCACAAGGCGACTAAGGAATGAAGGCCCTCTGTCTTAAAAGCCATAACATAGTGATTGGAGCCCTAATGTTAGCAAAAAAGGTGACCATAGAATGGAGGCCCTATGTCTAAAGAGTCTCAACTCATGGACTGGAGCCCTAATATTGGCAAAAGGCGACTAGGGAATAGAGGTCCTCTGTCTAAAAATGCATAACTCAGGGATTGGAGCCCTAATGTTGGCAAAAGGCAACTAGGGAATGGAGGTCGAATGTCTAAAAATGCTATACTCAGGGATTGGAGCCCAAATATTGGCAAAAGGAGACTAGGGAATGGAGGCCCTATATCTTAAAAAGGACCACTCAGGGATTGGAGCCCTAATGTTGGCAAAAGCCGACTAGGTAATGGAGGCCCTATGTCTAAAAAGGCACAACTCAGAGATTGGAGCCCTAATATTGGCAAAAACCGACTAGGGAATGGAGGCCCTATGTCTAAATAGGTACAACTCAGGGATTGGAGCCCTAATGTTGGCAAAAGGCAACTAGGGAAAGGAGGTCCTATGTCTAAAAGGCTCTTAGGGATTGGAGCCCCAATGTTGGCAAAAGGTGACTAGAGAATGGAGGCCCTATGCCTAAAAAGGCCTTATGACTACAAAGGCTCTACTCAGGGATTGGAGCCCTAATGTTAGCAAAAGGCGACTAGGGAATGGAGGCCTTATGTCTAAAAAGACTCAACTCAGGGATTGGAGCCTTAATGTTGGCAAAAGGACACTAAGAAATGGAGGCCCTATGTCTAAAAAGGCTCAACTCAGGGATTGGAGTCCTAATGTTGGCACAAGGCAACTAGGGAATGGAGGCCCTATGTCTGAAAAGGCACAAATCAGGGATTGGAGCCCTAATGTTGGCAAAAAAGGCGACTAGGTAATGGAGGCCGTATGTCTAAAAAGCTCAACTCATGGATTGGAGCCCTAATGTTGGCAAAAGGCGACTAGGGATTTGAGGCCCTCTGTCTAAAAATGCTCAACTCAGGGATTGGAGCCCTAATATTGGTAAAAGGCGACTAGGGAATGGAGGCCCTATGTCTATAAAGGCTCAACTCAGGGATTGGAGCCCTAATGTTGGAAAAAGGCGACTAGGGAATGGAGGCCCTATGTCTAAAAGGCTCAACTTAGGGATCGGAGCACCAATATTGGCAAAAGGTGACTAGAGAATGGAGGCCCTATGTCTTAAAAGGCTCAACTCAGGGATTGGGGCCCTAATATTGGCAAAAGGCCACTAAGGAATGGAGGCCCAATGTCTAAAAAGGCTCAACTCAGGGATTGGAGCCCTAATGTTGGCACAAGGCGACTAAGAATCCCTATGTATGAAAAGGCACAAAACAGGGATTGAAGCCCTAATGTTGGAAAAAAGGCGACTAGGGAATGGAGGTCGTATGTCTAAAAGGACCAACTCAGGGATTAGAGCCCTAATGTTGGCAAAAGGTGACTAGGGAATGGAGGCCCTCTGTCTAAAAATGCTCAACTCAGGGATTAGAGCTCTAATGTTGGCAAAAAGCGACTAAGGAATGGAGGCCCTATGTCAAAAAAGGCTCAACTCAAGGATTGGAGCTCTAATGTTGGCAAAAGGACACTAAGGAATTGAGGCCCTATGTCTAAAAAGGCTAAACTCAGGGATTGGAGTCCTAATGTTGGTACAAGGCGACTAGGGAATGAAGGCCCTATGTCTGAAAAGGCACAACTCTGGGATTGGAGCCCTAATGTTGGCCAAAAAGGCGACTAGGGAATGGAGGCCGTATGTCTAAAAAGCTCAACTCATGGATTAGAGCCCTAGTGTTGGCAAAAGGCGACTAGGGAATGGTGGCCCTTTGTCTAAAAATGCTCAACTAAGGGATTGGAGCCCTAATATTGGCAAAAGGCGACTAGGGAATGGAGTCCCTATGTCTAAAAGGCTCAACTCAGAGATTGGAGCCCCAATATTGGCAAAAGGCGACTAGAGAATGGAGGCCCTATGTCTAAAAAGGCTCAACTCAGGGATTGGAGCCCTAATGTTGGCAAAAGGCGACTAGGGAATGGAGGCCCTATGTCTAAAAGGCTCAACTCAGAGATTGGAGCCCCAATGTTGGCAAAAGGTGACTAGAGAATGGAGGCCCTATATCTAAAAATGCTCAACTCAGGGATTGGAGCGCTAATGTTGGCAAAAGGCGACTAGGGAATAGAGGCCCTATATCTAAAAAGGCTCAACTCAGGGATTGGAGCCCTAATGTTGGCAAAAGGCGACTAAGGAATTGAGGCCCTATGTCTTAAAAGGCACAACACATGGATTGGAGCCCTAATGTTGGCAAAAAAGGTGACTAGGGAATGGAGGCCGTATGTATAAAAAGTTCAACTCATGGATTGGAGCCCTACTGTTGGCAAAAGGCTACTAGGGAATGGAGGCCCTCTGTCTAAAAATGCTCAACTCAGGGATTGGAGCCCTAATGTTGGCAAAAGGTGACTAGGGAATGGAGGCCCTATGTCTAAAAAGGCTCAACTCAGGGATTAGAGCCCTAATATTGGCAAATGGTGACTAAGGAATGGAGGCCCTATGTCTACAAAGGCACGACTTAGGGATTGGAGCACTAATGTTGGCAAAAGCACACTAAGGAATGGAGGCACTATGTCTAAAAATTCTCAACTCAGGGGTTTGAGCGCTAATGTTGGCAAAAGGCGACCAGGGAATGGAGGCCCTACGTCTAAAAAGGCTCAACTCAGGGATTGGAGCCCTAATGTTGGCAAAAGGCCACTAAGGAATGGAGGCCCTATCTCTAAAAGGCTCTCAGGGATTGAAGCCTTAATGTTGGCAAAAGCCGACTAGGGAATGGAGGCCCTATGTCTAAAAAAGCACAACTCAGGGATTGGAACATTAATGTTGGCAAAAGGCGACTAGGGAATGCAGGCCCTATGACTACAAAGGCTCAACTCAAGGATTGGAGCCCTAATGTTGGCAAATAGTGACTAGGGAATGGAGGCCCTCTGTCTAAAAATGCAAAACTCAGGTATTGGAGCCCTAATATTGGCAAAATGCGACTAGGGTATGAAGGCCCTAGGTCTAATAAGGCTAAACTCAGGGATTGGAGCCCTAATGTTGGCAAAATTCCACTAAGGAATGGAGGCCCTATGTCTAAAAAGGCTCAACTCAGGGATTAGAGCCCTAATGTTGGCACAAGGCGACTGGGGAATTGAGGCCCTATGTCTGAAAAGGCACAACTCAGGGATTGGAGCCCTAATATTGGCAAAAAAGGCGACTAGGGAATGGAGGCCGTATGTCTAAAAAGCTCAAATCATGGATTAGATCCCTAATGTTGGCAAAAGGCGACTAGGGAATGGAGGCCCTCTTTCTAAAAATGCTCAATTCAAGGATGGGAGCCCTAATGTTGGCAAAAGGCGACAAGGGAATAGAGACCCTATGCCTAAAAATGCTCAACTCAGGGATAGAAGCACTAATGTTGGCAAACGTTTACTAGGGTATAGAGGCCCTATGTCTACAAAGGCTCAACTTAGGGATTAGAGCTCAAATGTTGGCAAAAGGCCATTAAGGAATGGAGGCCCTATGTCTAAAAAGGCTCAACTCAGGGATTGGAGCCCTAATGTTGGCACAAGGCGACTAGGGAATGGAAGCCCTATGTCTGAAAAGGCACCGCTCAGGTATTGTATCCCTAATATTGGCAAAAGGCGACTAGGGAATGGAGGACCTATGTCTAAAAAGGCTCAACTCATGGATTGGAGCCCTAATGTTGGCAAAAGGCGACTAGGGAATGGAGGCCCTCTGTATACAAAGGATCAACTCAGTGATTGAAGCACTAATGTTAGCAAAAGGCCACTAAGGAATGGATGCCCTATGTCCAAAAAGGCTCAACTCAGGGATTGGAGCACTAATGTTGGCAAACGGTGACTAGGGAATGGAGGCCCTATATCAAAAAATGCTCAACTCAGGGATTGGAGCCCTAATATTGGCAAAAAGCGACTAGGGAATGGAGGCCCTATGTCTTAAAAGGCTCAACTCAAGGATTGGAGCCCAAATATTGGCAAAAGCTAACTAGAGAATGGAGGCCCTATGTCTAAATAGGCGCAACTCAGAGATTAGAGCAATAATGTTGGAAAAAGACTAGGTAAAGGAGGCCCTATGTCTAAAAGGCTCTCAGGGATTGGAGCCCTATTGTTGGCAAAAGGCGAATAGGGATTGGAGGCCCTATGCTTTAAAAGGCTCAACTCAGGGATTGGAGCATTAATGTTGACAAAAGGCGACTAGGGAATGGAGGCCCTATGTCTAAAAAGGCTCAACTCATGGATTGGAGCCCTAATGTTGGCAAAAAGGGACTAGGGAATGAAGGCCCTCTGTATACAAACGATCAACTCAGGGATTGGAGCCCTAATGTTAACAAAAGGCCACTAAGGAATGGAGGTCCTATGTCTAAAAAGGCTCAACTCGGGGATTGGAGCACTAATGTTGGCAAACGGTGACTAGGGAATGGAGGCCCTATATCAAAAAAGGCTCAACTCAGGGATTGGAGCCCTAATGTTTGCAAAAGGCGATTAGGGAATGGAGGCCCTATGTCAAAAAAGGCTCAACTCAAGGATTGGAGCCCTAATATTGGCAAAACCCAACTAAGGAATGGAGGCCCTATGTCTAAATAGGCACAACTCAGGGATTAGAGCCCTAATGTTGGCAAAAGGCAACTAGGTAAAGGAGGCCGTATGTCTAAAAGGCTCTCAGGGATTGGAGCCCTAATGTTGGCAAAAGGCGACTAGGGATTGGAGGCCCTATGCTTAAAAAGGCTCAACTCAGGTATTGGAGCCTTAATGTTGGCGAATGCCGACTAGGGAATGCAGGCCCTATGTCTACAAAGGCTCAACTCAGGGATTGGAGCCCTAATGTTGGCATAAGGTGACTAGGGAATGGAGGCCCTCTGTCTAAAAATGCTCAACTCAGGGATTGGAGCCCTAATGTTGGCAAAAAACGACTAGGGAATGGAGGCCCTATTTCAAAAAAGGCTCAACTCATGGATTGGAGCCTTAATATTGTCAAAAGGCCACTAAGGAAAGGAGGCCCTATGTCTAAATAGGCTCTACTCAGGGATTGACGTCCTAATGTTGGCACAAGGCGACTAGGGAATGGAGGCCATATGTCTGAAAAGGCGCGACTAGGGAATGGAGGCCATAGGTCTGAAAAGGCACGACTCAGGGATTGGACCCCTAATGTTGGCAAAAGGCGACTACGGAATGGAGGCCCTATGTCCAAACAGGCAAAACTCAGGGATTGGAGCCCTGATGTTGGAAAAAGGCGACTACAGAATGGAGGCCCTATGTCTAAAAAGGCTCAACTCAGGGATTGGAGCCCTATTATTGGCAAAAGGCCACTAAGGAATGGAGGCCCTATGTAAGGCCCCGCAAAGTTTTGTGCTTGAAACATAGTAGCTCATAGTGTCAAGGTCCGAATATGTGTTAGAAATTTCAACAAGGTTTGGGTACTCAGGTGTATCTCAGCACAGCTTTCCATCCGCAGACCGACGGTTAGGCTGAGTGGACTATTCAGACGCTTGAGGATATGTTGCGGGCTTGTGTCTTGGATTTCAATGGTAGTTGGGATGACCACTTGCCACTTATAGAATTTTCTTACAATAACAGCTTTCATGCTTGCATTCAGATGGCCCCATTTGAGGCATTGTACGGAAGAAGGTGTAGGTCCCCAATTGGGTGGTTTGAAGTGGGTGAAGCAGAATTGCTAGGGCCAGATCTTGTGTACCAGGCTATGGAGAAAGTTAAGGTCATTCAGGAAAGGATGAAAATTGCGCAAAGTCGCCAGAAAGAGATTTGGAATTTCAAGTTGATGATTGGGTGTTCTTGAGGGTATCTCCTATGAAGGGAGTCATGCGATTCAGGAAGAAAGGGAAGTTGAGTCCTAGGTATGTTGGGCTGTATCGGATCGTTCAAAGGATCGGGCAAGTGGCTTATAGGCTGGAATTGCCTCCTGAAATGTCATTAGTACACCCGGTGTTCCATGTGTCCATGTTGAAGAAAGTGGTTGGAGATCCATCCACCATGGTGCCAGTCGAGACTATCGAAGTTAATGAAGACTTGTCGTATGAAGAAGTTCCAGTTGCCATCCTTGATAGGCAAGCCCGTAAGTTGAGAAATAAGGAAGTT
>MU753627.1:0-24901 GCA_026770625.1 Nicotiana glauca
TTCCTAAACAGTATTAAATGTTCTGGAATTCTAAATCACTCTATTACTTTGAAGGTTGGTGTTCCTGTGATGTTGTTGAGAAATATAGACCAGTCATCAATATTGTGTAATGGCACGAGGTTGATCATCACAAGACTTGAAAATTGAGTAATTGAAGCCAATGTTTTTTCGGGTAATATGGCACGAGGTTAAGCTAATGCTATATCATTAAAAGTTCCTAAATTATTTAGTATTTATCATGTCAACTAGATAAAAACTTTAATGACTTTTAGTGAGTTCTGTCTTGATGTATTGAATTCTTTTTTCTAAAATGTAGGAGTTTTGACTTGAAATTGTAATTACAGCTTGAACATTATTCTTCTGTACAATAGGATGAGCTTTGACAATAAGACAATATTTTCTTTTCTTCTAAGTGTTATTCATTTCTGTGTTAGTATTGCCCATGCACAGATCAAAGTTTTGCTCTATGTGGTTTCTTTTTTCAGGTTAGGCATTTGACAAACAATGTCCAGTTTATCTTGGACTGTTTGAGGTCTTCAACGCTTGTGGAAGTGCAGGTACTGTGTGAAATAAAAATTCTAAATCAAAAGTCATTTTTCAATACTCTGTTCTCATGCTCGAAATCTCTTGCTGCAGGACATCACATTTCCAACTCTCAACCAACATTCCCTGAACTAAGAATATTTGACTTCCACTTTCCACCTTAAATCATCTGCTGTATGATTTAGCTAAGAGGTTGAGGACAATAGATTTAGCTGGATTTGCATAGTCACTATATAGCCACTAGTCAACATATGGCTGGGAGCAGCAGTAGAATAGGTGGCGGAAAAAATAACAGGACATCAAATGCTGGGACAACCTTAATCATAAATTTGGATGACGACAATTTAGGAGAGACAACTTCTACTGCAGGGGCATCATTAACACAAAACTTCATTGATGATTTGGAAGGTTGGGCATGCGATTCGTGCACATTTCTGAATGCTAGCTCTGCCACGGCATGCCTAATGTGCAGTGAAGATGCTTCTGGCGGTTGGGAATGTGAAATATGTACATTTATCAATAAGAAGCATGCTTTTGCATGCCAAATGTGTGAGCATAAATGACTGCTCGGAGGATATTCTTGGCTACAAGTGAATTTTTGAATTGTTGCTACCTTATTGTTTTACCAGTCTTACAAGTGGGTTTTTGAATTGTTGCTGCCTAAAAGTTTCATATTGTATTTGTTGGATGCATAGGCTTAAGTAGTAGTATAGTTATGCATATATGGGGTTCCTAGTATTTATAGTGATACACATCTAAAGAAATTCATAGTTCCTCAAATTCCTGCATTGTTTGTGGAGCTTTCCGGTGAGTTTAGTTCTGCGCTCCTTTGTCTTCTATTTATTTTTTATTGTATCAGAATTACGGGTAAAATAGTTGGTGCTTTGGAGCTGGCTACACAGTTTTAAATTATTTATGTCTAACTTTAGTTAACTGGGTTTCTAGATTAGTACGGAGGCGAAATTGGACACTAAATCTGAATATTTGTTCAATAATAACAATAACCTTAGATGAGAGCTTTGTTTCTCATGGGTATTTCAGTTTAACATTGAGGTCACTTCGTTCAGTTCTACATCCATTGAAGTAGATATGTTACAAACAACAGTCATATACAATCTTGAGAGTGTTAGCTCCATCTTTGGATATAATTGGAATAGTTCAACAGTTGTGTAATAATGCAGGAAAGATTTGAGTTTTCAGTTAGCTCAATAATCCATAACGAGAATGAAGCATACACATTAGTACTAATATTACTGTTTACGTTCTGTTCATTTTTCATTCTTGCATTTGTAGTGCATATTTTTATCTGGCATATTTTTATTTTCATACTAACTAACATATTTTTATTTGAGTACACCTATGAATGCCCTTTATCACTTTTAACTCTTGAAATGTTTCACAATTTATCTCGCATTTCAAGAAAGCTACTATTGTTATGCCATGCTTTCAATGCAATTCAAATGAGCAAATAATTAAGAGCAATATTATCATACTAATTTTTTTTTTTTTACAATGTATGTATACTAGTTAAAAAAAATAGCGGGATAGTACTATTTTTGCTTCTTACCAGCAAACATTTTCTTTTTCCCTGAAAAATACAAAAATTCTCCTGAGAATTTGGAAAAATAATTCGAAAATGAGTAGCTCTGCAACAGCGCCATGGAAGCAGCTTCTTCTCAAGTCCCTCAGCTCCAATTCCCATCTTAAGCATTCCACCTACTTTCAGCTCGTAAAATCCCTTCATTTCTTCATTTTGTTCCAATTTTTATTAATTTTTTAAATAGAATTTACCAATAAAATCTGTTCTTTATGATCTAATTTTGCTTCTGTTATTATTAGGCAACTGTTGGATCCAATGGTCGACCTTCTAATCGAACTGTTGTCTTCAGGTCTGTTTTTCAGCCTTTTAAGCTTATCAGAATGCTAAATTCAGAGATTTTTTCCATTTCATTGATTTTTTATTTATTTATTTATTTTTTATTTTTTTTGCAGAGGGTTTCAAGATGGTACTAACAGGATTCAAATTAATACTGACTCACGAAGCCGCAAGGTCTGTATTAAAAAGTTTAAATTTTGACACCCTTTTTAATTTTTTTTACTTATAAACTTTTGCTACTTTCAAGAATTCATATAAACTATTCAAAGTTTACAACTCTTTAATATGATGGTATCTGTATTGTGAGGATTAATTATGAATTATCTAATTAACCAAGAGAGGTTGCTCTGATGGTAAGCAACCCCGATTCCAACCAAGAGGTTTTGAGTTCGAGTCTCCCCAAGAGCAAGATGGTAAGTTTTTGGAGGGAAGGATGCCGGGGGTCTATTTGGAAACAGCCTCTCTACCCCATGGTAGGGGTAAGGTCTGTGTATCACTAAGTGGGATTATACTGGATTGTTGTTGTTGTAGTTTTACGCTGGACTGGGACATAATAGTTGTTGTTGTTAATATGATGTCATCTCTGTCAAACTAGCTTTTTCGGTAAATTTTAATATTATCTTCTACTATCATTAAATTTAACATAAATCACATAAATATCTTATAGTCCATGGTCATGCAAACAATCGTCACATAAAATGGGACGGAAGGAGTATAAATGATTGTTTAGTTTCTTTTTTCAATTTAAGTTGTGAATCTTGCTTAGAACTGATGCCAGTTTACTTGAACCATTGCAGATTGAAGAACTTAAGCATTGCCCATTCGCAGAGGTATTTGAAGTTTTGAACATTTTTAATTCAGTGTTACTCAGGATAAATATAATATGATTCAGCTCCTTCTTTTCTTATGGCTTGTCAATTTGGCCTTAGTGCTTGATTTGTAAATGCACAACAGAGTTGCTTCCCTTCCGACCTTTTGCAAAAACTGAAATGTTCTGTAATTACTCCAATGTCGTTTGAACAAAATCTGGTAATGACTTAGGTATGCTGGTATTTCACTGAAACTTGGGAACAATTCCGAATTCATGGACGAGTAGATATGATTGATGCGTCAAATTCTGACCCAGATAAGCTCAAGGTAATTCCAGCAAATCTTTACAATGTCGTGCATTTTTACCCATTCCTATGAGAGTTCATGAATTTGTTTTTTGTTCTGCAAATTATTTCTTGGAATGTGAGGGGATTGAACCGTAGAAAGAAGAGGAGGGTGGTTGGTAGCCTGATTACCAAATGGAAAGCCGATATTTTCTGCTTTCAGGAGACAAAATTAGAAGAAGATATAGAGGAGGCGGTTTATCAACTATGGGGTAACAGGGGAATTAGGTTTATGCAATTGGAGGCTAGTGGTACTGGGGTGGGGGGGGGTATCTTAATGTTATGGGATAGTAGAGTATGGAAGGGGGAGGTGATAACTACATGCTCTTATTCTCTAACCTGCAGGTTTGAGTCACAAACCCAAGGTTTTAGTTGGCATATGACAGGGGTATATGCTCCAAATTGTGATGTAGAAAGGCAGGATGTGTGGTGGGAGATTGGGGCTGTAAGGGTTCTCTTTCTTGGACCCTGGGTGGTTGTCGGAGATTTCAACATAATTAGATTTCCCTCTGAAAAAAGAAATTGCACTAGATTCACTAGAGCAATGAAAGAATTTTCAGATTTTATTGAGGATATGGAGCTGATTGACCTTCAGATGGAAGGGGGAAATTACACATGGGCCAGCGGGAGCAGACAAGAGACATCCTCTAGAATTGATAGATTTCTCATATCAGTGGAATGGAATGAGTGTTTCAGGAACATCAGGCAGGAGATTCTTCCTAGAGTTTGCTCAGATCACACCCCTTTAGTCTTGCAATGTGGGAATTGGGAGCAAACTAAATCCTATTTCAAGTTTGAAAATTGGTGGTTGGAGACTGCATAAGTAGCCCTGTACAGAAGATCAAAATGAATTGCATTCTTCTTTTTAGTTTTTGGTGTAAAGCAGAATATATAGATGACCAGGATTCAATCATAGAAGTCCTAGGCTCCTTGTAAGAAGAACAAGGAAGTGTAATTTTTGTTTTGTCCTAGCTCTTCTTGATCTAATCTTGGTTCCAGTACAAAATTTGTGCTGATGATTTATTAATATATTAGATCTGTTACCATCTCAAAAAAAAAAACATGCCTCTATCTAGAGTAAGGCCTAATTGTCCGGTTTTAAGCTGTGCTAAAGCTCCATCTGAAAAGCAACAAAAGCATTCAGAACTTGGCTATGTCCAATTACCATGCCTTTCTGATTTTAATAAGATTTCTTTTCGTTTCACAGTGGAATAGTAGTGGCGCTTTCAACAAAATTTATTGTTTGCATACGCTAGATATCCGTGAATTATCTGCAAAACTCATTGTTCAGTTTATGCATTTAATTCTGTCGTTATTTCCAAATGTTAAGAATATAATCAGCATAACCGGGTACAAGACTGCATACAAAGCAAGTTACTTCATCAGTTCTGGATATTTTAGAAAGTGATTGACAATGCCAGTTACTTCAAATGACATTAGCTTCATAACCGGTCAAGTAATGGGATGCGATGTATATGTAAAGATTTTGATAGTATAAAGCAGAGATCTCACTATATGTGGTGTTGATCTCTATAAAATAGAGAACTGACTCATCAACTTACAACAACAACAACAACATCCCAGTATAATCCCACAAGTGAGGTCGGGGGAGGATAATATGTATGCAGACCTTACCCCTACCCCGAGCGGCAGAGAGGCTGTTTCCAGGAGACCCTCGGCTCAAGAAAGCAACAAGAGCCAATATATTAATACTATTAATAGAGTCATAATAAAATAACATAATATACATACCATAAAATAACACAAAATAGCAGCAGTATAACAATATAAGAAATACGAAAAAGATTGAAGGTATACAAATATCCAACAGATAAAGCCTTGCATCAGTAGCATCCTAAGCCTAACTCCTAATTGGCTAGTCTCACTCTAGCGCGCTGTAGAAATATAGAAATATTCACAACTTCCCCCTAACCTACAACCTTAATGCTCGACCTCCACAATTCCCTGTCAACGGCCATGTCCTCAATAATCCAAGTCGTGCCATGTCCTGCCTGATCACCTCTCCCCAATACTTTTTAGGTCTCCCTCTTCCTCTCCTCGTGCCCACCATAGCCAGTCGCTCACACCTCCTTATTGGTGCATCAGTGCTTCTCCTCTGAATGTGCCCGAACCATCTAAGTCTTGCTTCCCGCATCTTGTCCTCTATGGGGGCCACGCCCACCTTCTCTCGAATATCTTCATTCCTAATCTTATCCATCCTTGTATGCCCGCACATCCACCTCAACATCCTCATCTCTGCTACTTTCATCTTCTGGATGTGTGAGTTCTTAACCGGCCAACACTCGGTCCCATACAACAAGCTTAACCACTGCTCTATAAAACTTACCTTTTAGTAACAGTGGCACTTTCTTGCCACACAAGACTCCCGTCGCTAAACTCCACTTCATCCACCCCATCCCTATACGGTGTGTGACATCCTCGTCGATCTCTTCGATCCCCTGAATAACTGACCCAAGGTACCTGAAACTACCCCTCTTAGGGATGACTTGCGAGTCAAGCCTCACTCCCATTCCTACTTCCGTCGGCTCGGCCCCAAATTTGCACTCGAGGTATTCCGTCTTCGTCCTGCTCAACCTGAAACCTTTAGACTCAAGGGCATGTCTCCAAACCTCTAGCCTCTCGTTGACGCCGCGTCGTGTTTCGTCGATTAGGACTATGTCATCAGCAAATAGCATGCACCATGACACCTCCCCTTAAATATGGTGCGTTATGGCATCCATTACCAAGGCAAATAGGAAAGGGCTGAACGCAGACCCTTGGTGCAACCCCCTAACAACCGGAAAATGCTCGGAGTCGCCTCCTACTGTCCTAACCCGAGTCTTAGATCCTTCATACATGTCTTTAATCATCCTAATGTAGGCAACCGGGACCCCTTTAACCTCTAAGAAGCTCCATAAGACCTCCCTAGGAACCCTGTCATACACTTTCTCTAGATCGATAAACACCATGTGGAGATCCTTCTTCTTATCCCTGTATTGTTCCACCACCCTCCTAATAAGGTGGATAGCTTCCGTGGTAGATCGGCCCGGCATGAACCCGAACTGGTTATCTGAAATAGACACCGTCCTTCACACTCTCATTTCTACCACTCTCTCCCAGACTTTCGTGGTATGACTCAGTAATTTGATACCCCTATAGTTGTTACAGTTCTGGATATCGCCTTTGTTCTTATACAACGGAACCATTGTACTCCACCTCCACTCTTCAGGCATCCTATTAGTCTCGTATATAACATTAAACAACCCAGTCAGCCATTCCAAGCCTGCTTTACCCATACACCTCCAAAGTTCGATCGGGATTTCGTCTGGTCCAGTAGCTCCGCCCCTCTTCATCTTGCGCATTGCCTCCAATACCTCATCAACCTCAATGTCCTACAATAACTTAATTCATGGGGGTTGTCGGCATTTCTCAATTCACCTAGTACAATATCCTGATCCCCTTCTTCATTTAAAAGTTTATGAAAGTAAGTTTGCCATCTCCTCTTAATCTGGTCATCGCCAATCAAACCTTTGTTGTCATCATCCTTTATGCACCTCACATGGTCCAGATCCCGAGCCGTCCTCTCTCTCACCTTAGCGAGTTGGAACTTCTCCTCTCATTTGTTCCCTAGTTCCTCATACAGACGAGCAAAAGCTGTCGTCTTAGCCTCCGTTACTGCCATCTTCGCCTCCTTCCTAGCTACCTTATATCTCTTACTGTTTGCTCTCTTCTCCTCCTCTCCAGTGCTCCCTATGAGCCGCAGTTACGCCGCCTTCTTCGCTTCCACTTTACCTTGGACAAGGAAGTGGAAGGAAGGCGGCGAGAGAGGTGTTAGGGATATCTTCGGGACGCACCGGTGGCCACAAAGGAGACTGGTGGTGGAATGCAGTTGTCCAAGGTAAAGTGGAAGCGAAGAAGGCGGCGTACCTGCGGCTCGCAGGGAGCACTGGAGAGGAGGAGAAGAGAGCAAACAGTGAGAGATATAAGGTAGCTAGGAAGGAAGCGAAGATGGCAGTAACGGAGGCTAAGACGACAGCTTTTGCTCGTTTGTATGAGGAACTAGGGAACAAAGGAGGGGAGAAGTTCCGATTCGCTAAGGTGAGAGAGAGGACGGCTTGGGATTTGGACCATGTGAGGTGCATAAAGGATGATGACGGCAAAGTTTTGATGGGCGATGACCAGATTAAGAGGAGATGACAAACTTACTTTCATAAACTTCTAAATGAAGAAGGGGATCAGGATATTGTACTAGGTGAATTGAGAAATGCCGACAGCCCCCATGAATTAAGTTATTGTAGGGACATTGAGGTTGATGAGGTCTTGGAGGCAATGCGCAAGATGAAGAGGGGCAGAGCTACTGGACCAGATGAAATCCCGGTCGAACTTTGGAGGTGTATGGGTAAAGCGGGCTTGGAAGTCGACCACATAGTGTTTGCGTCACCACTACTTCTCCAAGCTCCCATTTGCCGATGACCTTCCTTCCAACTCCTGAGCTTTATCCTTAGTCAAGGCGTCCCACCTAATCCTCGGACGGCCTTGTACTGACCTCTTCTTCCTCCTCATCCTAATACCAATGTCCATCACCAACCGCCTATGTTGCATTGCAAGGGTCTCACCTGGGATAACTTTGCAATCCTCGCACAATCTTCTGTCGCATCTCCTGAGGAGGAGTTAGTCAATCTGAGTCTTCGCCACCGAACCTTTGAAAGTAACCAAATGCTCATTCCGCTTCGGAAAACTTGAGTTCGCAATCACTAGATCGAATGCCTTGGCAAAGTCCAACAGCGAAGTGCCCCTCCGTTCCGCTCCCCGAAACCAAAGCCGCCATGCACCTCATTATACCCACCTGCAGACGACCCAATATGACCATTGAAATCTCCTCCTATGAATAACCTCTCGGAAGGCGGAATACTACGAACGATGTCATCCAACCCCTCCCAAAAATGCCTTTTAATCTCCTCATCCAAGCCTACTTGCGGCGCGTACGTGCTAACGACATTTACAGTACACTTACCCACCACTAATTTAATAGTCATTAGTCTATCATTCACCCGCCTGACCTCTACCACCGACTCTCTAAGGTGGGTATCTACCAGGATACCCACTCCATTCTTACCCCTCAGGGCTTCAGAGTACCATAACTTATATCCATCCACGTTTTTCGCCCTCGATCCAACCCACCTAGTCTCCTGGACACACGCTATATTAATCTTCCTCTTCTGAAGTATCTTCGCCAACTCTATAGACTTATTCGTTAGCGAACCTATGTTCCATGACCCGATTCTCAACCTATAGGCTCCCTTGCCCCATCGACCTCCCTTGTCTCTCGTCCCACACCCTGACCCCGGCCCCACACTCTGCCCCACCCAAAGACATGCCTTTAATCTATCATCCCAGACAACAGCCACTACACCTACGGCAAATCTAAAGAAGACTCACTAGTGCACAACGGACAACGAATCAAACTAGAAGGAAACAAGTGACTACAAGTACACTAGTTGAAAGATTGAACTATTGTGAACTAAAGTAACATCAATTTAGCTAACACCAAAAGGTAAATAGTAGAACGGGAGGTACCAACTCCCGAGAACCAAACCTGTGTTGATTTGCTGTACTCGATGTAGTTGTGCACTCACGCACCGCTCCCCACCGCCCGTTGCGGACGCTCATCCAGGTTGCTCTCCTTTGCTAGTGCTCGTGCGCCCAACTTGTCTCCAACAACTTCGAGAATTTCCCTGAAAACACATAAAATACTTCTACCCAAAAAACAAAAGGGCTGTCACCGCTACCACTGGTGTAGCCCTGACAGTAATAGAGAAATGCAGGGAAAAAGCAGAGAACTACACAATCAGCTACCAAATCAGCTACCAAATGTTGCTAATTCTCAGAATAAACAAAAGCATAAGAACAAATATATCAGTATGAATGCAAGAAGAACGGCCGCTGTTTTAACCCACCGATCAAATTCAAAATCAAATTTTTCCGAAAAAGTTATACGCTTGAAGAATGTTATGGTAGTTTATTTGGAAAACCTACGAATTTTCTGCCTCAACTTGACACAGTAATTAAACTTTCTGCCTCAATTTTTCTATTAGTAAATAGTATGTTTTCTTCTTTATATTCTGATAATAACAATATAGCAAAGAGAGGCAGCTTGGTTTGCTGGTTCGGTGAGATCAAGACTACAGTATTTGGGGCCTACTCCAGGGATTCCTTCTCTAGATGAACAACCATCACACGATTCATTGGATCCCTCGGCTGGTCCAGTTGATGCATTCTGCCTTCTAATTTTGGACCCTGAGAAGGTGCGGGTTTTCCCTGTTCATGTAATTCGCACAGACGAGAATATCACCTCTGTAACTTTTCCATATTTGTGTTATTTACAGGTTGATTATCTGAACTTGAAGAGTAATGACAGGCTGTCATTTACGGCCGGACAAAGTGTCAATGGTGAGAACTTTTGGACACGAAATAAAGTCAATCCATGATATTTGATTTGTCATCCCATGGATTATGCTTGAACTATTGCCGGTTTGAAACCCCAATCATACTATTGGCATATGGACCGTAATGAATATTTTTAGTACTATTGACATCATTCTGAGAGGAACGTTGTTCTATTTGTCTAAATAAACTAAAATACAGCGTTTCATATGTAATACGATCTACCATTACATTATAGAAATTTGATGTCAGAATCATAAGAGACAGGAAATTCAAGTGTGAAAATTTTATTAATCAGATTAGTCATGGTTTTGCATACCTGTCTACAAAGACCTCCAATATTCTTCTCTTGCTCCCTCAGTGTGCTCTACTTCTGATTGTACTATTGGATCCATGATTTGAACGCGATATTGCTTGCAAAACTTCTGTGCAAATGAGTATTTCAGGTTATTCCAATCAGAAGCTTAAAAAGGGGCTGACTTTGTTTAAGGAGATTGTGGAATACTCATTTTAGCAAGAAGCGTCCCCAAGAAGGGCATGCTAGGTGATTATTCCTATGTGTAAAATTGAAGGGCCTATTTATATTAACTTTATTTAGTTATCTGCGAAATTGTGTGTCATAGTGGGAGTTAGTCGTATCAGCCATGCAAGTTATGTAGTCAGTCAAGTTTCTAGACACTCTTTTATCCTTCTCCTCAGGGGATTTCTTCAGTCATTAGAATGTGAGATATAACTTGTTCCTTTGTGGATTCATTATAGATTTGTTGGTAGAATGGAATTTAACTAAAGCCTATTTTAGATTCCCAAAACTCGCTGAATTTAAATCTCTAGTTAAGTATTATATATAATCATTGTTCATTTCTTGGTTTCTGTAGTACGATGTACTACCAAGGTGTTCTGGGTTTAATCCGTTATGATGCTTTGCATCATCAATCAAGGCTGTTGAACCTGATGAAATAAAAATATCTATTCTCTCTGTATTGTTATATAATGACGGTGTCAAAATGCGAATACTAATCTAATGAGATTTCACAGTTCCTGATGAAATCAATCAGCTGAATTTGAAGCACATGCGTACTAAGGTGCCTCATCCTAACCTCTAATGCTTCACTTTCTGTTTGTGGTCCCTGGTATTCTTTCCATTGTATCGTTGTCTCTTGTGACAATTTGAATGAACAAATGCTTGTGCTAAGGACTTGCCAGTTGTGCTTTGAAGGAAATGTTAAAGCTGAGTCCTTAAGGTAATAAGTTTATTATCTACCATCTAATGGTATGTTTGGACTTCACAGTTTTTGTTCCTAGTAAGCTGCCAGCCAGCTTCTCAGAGTCGGTTCTCATACTTACCATTTGGCTTTTTATTGTATTTCCTATTAATGATTAATCGTTTTCCAGTTTCCTGTGTTCATATATCCTACCGACCACTTCTTTCTTTTATTTTTTGTTTTCGTGGGGAGTAGGAAGGGGCATAGATTGCCTATGTCATGTGTCTATATGCCGCATAAGGGCAGCTTTGTCATGATGTTAAAGGCAAATGGATGAGCAGGAAAGACAAGTCCCGATTTCAATAAAAAAAACTTGGAAATCTCAACAAATGCCAATTCTTTGGAAAAAGAAAAAGAGCAATGTATAGGCTTGCACACTTGGTTGGTCAAAGAATCTCCAATAGAAAAAATATAAACCATCCATAATTGTTGTTATCAACCTCAACCCCAATAAACACATATATATCTACTAGCATTTGGGCAAGTCTGCTGGAGGATGAGGAAGTCTTTCTAGTGGCCCGTCCCCGTTCTTCACAATGAACACCACTGATAAGCCCCAAGATAAATGTATCTCCAAATGACAGTGCATAAACCATGCCCCTGTACATGAAAATGGTCCAACCATGAGTTTAGTACAATAGACTGTAATAATAAAGACATGAAATTTAGTTTCTAAAAATTATTACCTGGATTGTCAGCAACGAATCGAATGGCAGCCCATCCACCTACTGGAACTCCAATTGTATTCATGTATGGTGGATCTACCAGATTGAAGTTGGCTGTTTCCGGATCATAGTTTCCGGTACCGTAGCCCACAACATAAAAGCTGTAGCCATGTAGATGAATAGGGTGGTTCTCCGTTGTGACAGTTCCGGTGTCCTGTAGGATAAGTTGAACCCTAGTCCCATAGTCAAGGACATAGGTTCTAGTTCCATTTAGAGAATTTGTGTCATTAGGAGCGTTATTAGGTGCCCCGTTCACGAAATCATAGAACTTCAGGGGTACCCCGGGAAAATCTTGAGTGAAGTACCCATTGATTTTCTTGTAGTAAGCTTCTAAAATTGAGATGTTAGGTTTAATAAAGCTGATGTTATTCATTGAAGCAGCCATGACTCCACCCCCTTTAGCTTGGCAATCTTTTTGGGGATTCTTGGACCGGCATTTTTGCACGTTTAGTCCAATTGTCAAGAATAGGTTTTTGTCAATTTCCTTAGGAACAGCTACAGGATTAAGACTTCTAAGCCCGTCCATGACTGTCTTAACTGCAAGGTTATCGTCAAAACGCGGTAAAGCTGCAGATAAACTTAAGTCGTTTTCTCTGGCACCATAATATTGGAAGTAGGCAATTGATGTTATGTTTTGAAATGAGACTTTCTTAGCAGATTGGTAAGGTCCCATGGCCATTGAATATCTTGCTATGGGTTGATCTGCTGTGACTAGGACGTTTATGGTTTGACCTGGACCGAGCATGACTCGGTCCGTGGTCAGCGGTTTTGTGTACTCTGCATCAACTTCAATGATTGTCAACTTGTGATTTGCAATGGCAAAGAAATGCTCCTGGTTCAAAGCTGCATTGATTATCCTTAACAGGTATGTCTTCCCAGGAACCACATCTATTTTATAAAAATCTGAAACAAATCATGACACTTTTAGCTACCACGAAAGGTTTAAAAGTAGCAATTATTCCCATAAATGGTAGAAGTTTAATCATATTTCCTTCTTCTTTGAGTTAAAGGTTTTGAAGTAAAAGTTGAGTAATGGATGTCAAAATTTACCATCAGCGGAGCAATTATAGTTAGGGCCGGGGTGGCCATTGATGGTAAAAGCATCAGCAGGTGGCGGGGCTCCACCGCTAGCTAAAACTGCCTGCTCAACTTGCATGATGTCTTTCATCCAATACTCTCCTGTATATTCCCAAGTTTGAGAATAGTAAAACAGTTTTCAGAAAGTCAGTATATATAAGTTAAATCATCTAAGAAACTCTTTGGAAATAAGATTGTTTTGGGATTAGTTATTGAGAACATAGTTCTTGAAAACATTCCTATTCCAAAAAGGATTTACATTATATACACAGTTAGTGCATAGTTTTTTTACATTACCAGTGTAAGATTACGTGTTATAGCAAGTTAACTACCATTTACTCTAGGTGGTCAATAAATTAAATAGAGTTACCTGCAATAACCTTTCAAATGAGCTGATTTCGTAAATATTTAATATATTGTTAGTGTATGGAACTTAAGCTCTTCTAGAAAAAAGACAACTTTATACATTGAATCAATGTACCTAAAATGATTATATGCTCTTCATATGGAAACTTGAAAGGGTAAGGGACACCCTTCTTAGGGTAAACAACAATGGCGCCATAAACAGTGGCGCGAAGCCACGAAACATGAGCATGCCAGAAAAATGTGCCCTTCTGTTCTACCAGAGTGAACTCGTACGTGAAGTCTTGTCCAGTTTGTATGGGACATTGTGTAATGTAAGAAGGGCCATCATACCAACAAGATAGCCTCTGCCGGATTCCATGCCTGGTGAAATCTTCTAAAGCTCAGGTAAGTTTGCCATAATGTGAAAGAAAAAGGTTTGTGAAACAACATAAGGAAAGAGTTTGTGATTAATCACCAGTGGATTGTGATATTGTATGGGGATTCATTTGTTACTCGGACGATAACTTTATCGTCTTCTTGAGCATAAACAACTGGACCTGGATACATTCCATTGATAGTTGGAATGTCTTTGGTGTTACATAACTTAGTTATTCTAGTTGTTTGCACCTGAAAAAGAAGAAATAACATTTTGATTTTAAAGAATAACCACTGAGTATATAAAGAAACTAGGCAAAACAAGAGAAAACCTTGAAGTCATAGAATTTTGTTGATCTGCCTCTTGGCCATTGTGATGTAAAACCTTTAACATTGTTGCTGTAATTAGTGTACAGTAAAAAATGTAAGCAGAAGTAGATAAATAATGTATTGACCAAGTTTATCATGTTGAAAGTTGGAGAAAGGTGGAGAATTTTTTTTTAAGGAGATGACATGTTTTATATTACTAAGGTTTGAATGAATATATACAATGAAGAGAGATGTTTAAATATGGCAGTTTACATGATTCCTCTCACATGGTTTCGTAATAATAAGTTGTTGGGGACATCTTTATTCATTTATGCTCAGTGATGACCAAGATTTTTGTATAACTCATTATAGTCCCTGAACAGACTAACATTTTCCTTTTGGATTTAAATTATTGGCAATATGACATTATATAACCGCTCTCAAAATAATATATATATTATATACAACAAATATACAAATTGTATTCACTTTTGCGGCTACAAGATGCAAATAGTTTCAGCAGCGGGCTAAAAGTGATCTTTGCCCTAAATTTTACATGTTATTTTCTATTATTTGCGGGCTACCAAACCATGCTTGTTACATAATATTCTCCCTCTATTTCATCTTGTGTCTTAATTTGACCAGGCAAGAAGTTTAACAATATAAAGAAGACTTTTGAATTTTGTGGTCTTGAACTAAAGATATGTATAACATATCAAAAATACCATTGAATCATGTGGTTTTAAACAAGTCATGTTATTCCAATAAGGGAGTGTCATTAAGAGTAAAATAGACTATTGCCGAAATATAATAAGAGGCATCCCTTTTTCTATACTACCTCATCTCAATTAGTGGCGACGACCGCGTGAATTTGGACATAGAATCTTTAAAAATAACAACAAACCTAGTGTAATCTCATATATGGAGTGTAGGGAGGTTAATATATACGTAAATTTTATCTCTAACTTGTGAAGGTATAGAAGCCGAGAAATATGCCTGCAATCCTGCACTTTTGAGTAGGGACGACTACTTCCTCAACACAAACATACACACCCCACAAACAAATTAAAACTTCACTTGGCGTCCTTTTATCCATCAAGAATAAACATAAATTCATACAACTGAATAATGAGGGCCATGGCATGATCATATACAAGTGCTACAGTTGTATACAGTTACCTCTAATAAACAAGCTATATCTATAATTTATCAGCTCGTGCTTAAGAAAATAGTGTCGTTTAAAATGAGATGGAATGAGTACTTGTACATAGGGGTGTGCATGGACCGGGTTGGTTCGGCTTTTATCAAAACCAAACCAAACCAACTATATCGGTTTGAATTGTTTCGGTTTTGTCGGGTTTTTCGGATTTTTGGGTTTTTTTGTTACATGAATATTATTTCAACCTTACTTAGTTAAAATTATAGATAAACCTCTGATAAGTGAATATATGTTTAGTAAATATGGAAAAAAATTGACAAACTTATGATCCATTAAAATACTCTAAAGGGAGAACTTTTTTAGTAACACATAATAGTTATTTTCTTAGTCGTCTAACATTATTTTTTCATTAATTTACGTTTCAAGGTTAATAGATGAGAGGATCCCAAATATTTCTACATTTTCTAAAGAAAATTCACTATAAAGTCTTAAAAATATAAATAAAATTTATATATTTATATGTCGGTTTGGTTCGGATTTTTTTACTCAATACCAAACCAAGTCAAACCAAATCTAGTCGGGTTTTTTAATCGGTTTAGTTTGGTTTTCCGGTTTGGTGCGGTTTTCCGGTACGGTTTGAACATCCCTACTTGTATATATATTTAGGTCACCGGGTGGGGGAGTATAATCTATGTTGCGCGCAGGGGCAGATTTAGGGGAGCAGAAGGGGGTTCGCTAGAACTTTCTTTGCCGGAAAATTACAGTGTACATATAAGGAAAACTTCAGTTTGTACCTCTATATTCTATATTTTATATTTTGAACCCCCTTGATATAGATCAAAAGCATAGCTCAGTGGTCAAGGAGGTTCAACATCTTTATAAGATTGTTAGTTCAATTTTCACTAGCCATAGTTTTTAATTTTTAACTTTTTCATTTGAGTCCTCTTAGCGGAAATCCCGCCTCCGCCACTGGTTGCATGAACTCTTCAAAATGCAGCCGCACTTGTGTTAGATCCTCTAAAAATATACTATTTTTGAAGGATCCGATATATTCACCGATATTTTGGAAGGGTCCGAGCAACATAGGCTATAATGACAATCTCATGCAAACAATGCATGCAAGTAAAGTGTGTACGTACTGAGTATATTGATGCTGCAGCTTGCTGAAGTAGAGAAACAGTAAAGACTTTGAGTAGATGTGAGTAGAAGTTCAGAGAAGATAACAGTTGGCAACATGTGAGATGACAAGATGATTAGGGCAACTAAAGGCAGTCTCAAAGATATGAAGTTAATAAGCAAACAAAATTGGTGAAGGGGAGCCTCGGCACAACTATATTATTAACTTTGTGTGATTTATAGGTTACCGGTTCGAGTCGGGAATCAGTCACTAATGTTTCATTATGATAGGCTCAGAGGCGGATTTAGGATTTCGATAACATGGGTGCACTACTATAAAAGGAGGGAAACTAATTAAGTGTTGAACCAAGTGCACCATTCAACTTTTATGGAGCATGGGTGCCAATACATAATACTGGACAAATTTTAGAAAATACGTACATAAAATATCTAATTTGACGGACGGACCATGGGTGCACGTGCCCCGTATTGCAGGCTATAGATACGCCCCTTGATAGGCTGGCTACATTATACTACTTGGATGCTATTCTTTCATGAACCCTGCATGAATACGGAATATTTCGTGCACCGGGTTGCCTTTTTAAGCAAAGAAAAATGGTGCATGGTTTGTATTAAAAGGAGACCAAAAGGAAAAAAGCTTATGGTCTTTTCTCGACATTTTTATCACTCAAAATCATAAGCAGTTTTTGCACGCCTTCTTAACCCTACCACTCTGAGGGCCCTAATTAAATCATCTATAAAAGTATATGATCTCCCTATATATCTTTGTAAAGTTTATTTACTCTCTTTTTCCATTAAAGTAATCTTTTTAACAATTGCATTTTACGGTCTCTTTTGTTTCTTATATTTTCTTAAAACGAAATTTATTAAAAACCATAAGGAAAAATAGTTTCCAATAATTAGCTAGCCTAGTACGTATTGCCAAGAAATAGACACTCACTTGGGCTGCAGTTGGCTACAAAAGTCCATCCATATATACGCATTAATTTAGAACATCACAGCTATTAACTTAATAAATATCTCTGTGAAGCATATTGAGATTGACTATCATTTAGTACGCTCAAACAGGGCGTATATAGGAATTTTTGTAAGCGGTCTCGAAATTTATAGTAGAAGAATGGGAATAGATAATTTAATTATCATACACTACAAAAAAAAGTCAAAATTGTGACGGACAGTTCCGTCACAATTCTGTCACAATTCATTGTTTGCGACGGAATCACAGGCGTCTCATAATCCTTGGTCACAAATCGTTATTGACGGAATTGAATTCCGTCACAAATATTTGTGACCGAAAATGTGATGGATTATCCGTCATTAAATTCTGCAGCCCCCCTGTGCTTGATTCCGTCACAAACTTTGACGGATTTGTGACGACTTTACCCATCACAGTATTTATGACCGATATTTTCTTGTGACAATTTTATTTATCTCACCATAATATCTGTGACACAATATTTCGTCACAAATTTTAAAAAATCTGTCACAAATGTTGTCACGGAATATTTTGCATCACTAATTTAATGGTTAATAAAACAATTTTGACTTACTAAATCTGTCACAAATTTAATAAATTATAATTATATTTAATTAGCTAAAAGCATAAAATAATTAAAATGGCAATCAATATATAACAAACATAACGTTAAATGTATTATCCAAAAGTTTGAAGTTAAATATGCAAACTTCACATATTCAGCTAACAAAAGTTAGCAACATTACACTTAATCAGTTGACAAAAGTTTTATAATATTCAATAGTTAAGCATCAACTAAGTAGGACCAACAGATGGGCGGGATGATAATGCCATCTCGCTCTTCATTCCACTCCATTGCTCCTCTATAGAACGAAATCGATCGTCACTTTGTTGCCTCATAAGTGCAACCTCCTGCTCGACGCGTTGTTGCAGCTCTTGCTCGACTCGTTGTTGCACCTCTTGCTCGATGCGATGTTGTACCTCTTCCTCTAACCGTTATTGAAGAATCCTCTTTTGAGTAGCTCATGAAATAGGCATATCAGTAGGTTTATGAATAGGTAAAAAAACATCATATTTGCATAAGTTATGTAGTAATATATTGCATCTTCATAATACAAACAAACTCTATTCTGGTTTAAGGAGTGCGTACATGAATTGCAATGACATGAGAAAATGTAACTTTAACAAATGCAAAACCAAGTACCAGATACTTAAAAAGTAACAAGGAAAGCAAACACTTAAAAAGGACCTTCAGCAACAAACTTTCAAATTAAGGATAAAAACAGCTAAATATGCCAACAGAAGACAAAAACAGAGCCTACATAATCATATAATATTATAATTAAATCTCCTTTGACAATTCCAATCGTATTTAACTATTGTACACAGTTAAACAAGTATTTTTTGAATACCCTTATATAAACGAGTTCATCCACTGAGGCTATTTCATTACAAGAACAAATAAATACAGAGAGGTCGACATGGCTAGTTGCATAAGAATACAGCAAAGGAGAAGATACCAGATCTCTTTACAGAAACTTAGTAAGTACTATCAAACTCTACGAATCCAATCAACAAATGTTAAACAGAAAAGAGTTACATGCTCGAATTAGTATCTCCGTGTGTGTGTGTGAAAGAGAGAGCGAGGGAGCACACAGACATAAATCATTGGTCAATTGTAGCTCTTAGTCTATTTTATCCAAAATGCAATTATATATTATAACTGAACATATTAGTAGGCAATTACTCCACTAAAAGGTCAAAAGAAATACCAAGTCTCTAGTATGCTCCACTGTAGACCTAGAACCACTCAACTGAAATGATTGCTCGACCAGATGTGCATGAGCCACGAGTAGATCCAATAGTAACATCTGCAGCACCAGGCGTACTAGGAGTACCAGGAGTATTATGAACTGATGATGGTGAGTCGTTCATTCTTAACAAGCTGCACTAGAAGGTTGAATTCACAAAAAGAGATTAACAGTGGGCAACCTAAATATGCATTAATCAAATCCATGCAAGTTCCAATTACTTTTGGTTGCAAATTTAAATATACACAAATGTTTGTCATACCAGCACTCATAAGCCTTAACAACAACAGTAGCAAAACATGTCCATACAAAACAAGGTTGTACAAAATAAATTATAAAATATAAGTAAAGGACATCATTAAAATTTCAAACTACCAAAAATTCAATAATAATACTAACTTAACTGACTGACCATATTTATGAAATACCTCATTCCATATCACATGTTCTAACATATAATTCAAAATAATTCAAACCCATCAAAAAGTTCAAATTTTGTACTTCAAATGACACAAGTTTATTCCTTATCTTCTTGTTGTTCCTCTTCCTCGTCACTATCCTCCTCCTCCTCCTCCTCCTCCTCCTCCTCCTCCTTCTTCTTCTTCTTCTTCTTCTTCTTCTTGTTCCTCCTTCTCCTCCTCTCCCTCCTCCCCTTCTGGTTCATTAGTTTCATTATCATTCACATCATCTATGTCAATGAATGAACCATTTGGATCAGCCAGCATATGGGGTGTTTCATCTACAACAACAATTCTATGCACTTGGGTATCATCCTCTTGAAAAGCTGAATCAATGTGTTGTTCTGTTATTTCTGCAACCTCCACAACAGATCGTGCCTTTATCTTGCAAACAGCAAGCCAATCATTTATTGTCTTCTTTACAGTAGGATACGTTGCATAGTACACCTGAGTATCTTGTAAAGCCATAATAAATGGTTCATATCTGTTAAAGGTTCTTTTTTTGTTAACATCAATAAGATTGTATTGTGGATGTACTCTAGTACCATATTTTGGTGTAGGATCGAACCAAGAACACTTAAATAACACAATTCGCTTGATTGGTAATGCAGGGTACTCTAACCGCAAAATTTCTATCAATCGACCATAATAATCAATATCATGTGCACTATGGCTAGAACCATTGATGCATACTCCACTATTCATCGTTGATCTACTTGAACCATATTTTTCTGTGTGAAACTTGTATCCATTGACAACATGTCCATTTAAGGACTTAACCTTATGCAATGGCCCCTTTGCAAGATCTTTAATAATTTGACTGGTAATATTTGATAAAGGATCATGTACCTATTGACATTAAGGTAATTAAGCATGTTAGGATTCAGAATATATTTATATTTTAAGGGAAGAAAGAGAATAGTTTAAACCTATATTACTTACATATTTTTCAAACCAAGATGCAAACTCTGTTTCAAGTTTATTATCAATCTCGCTATCTTGAATATATGGTTGAGCTTCTCTCAAGGTATCTTCATAAATCCTATAAAGAAAGAAACTAATTTATTTTACCAATATCAAATATAAATGATATTGATATTTGAATCATTATTAAACTTACTTTAAGTATGGTTTCACTTCATCACAATTCAACAGAATATATGTACGAGCTGCATGATATTCTTTATCATCTAACCGCCTGAATTTCTTTCGACCAAAAGATCGACCAACATGTTTGAAAATAGAAAGCATTCCTGGATGATCATTTGCTCCAACCCCACAATGATCCGAATTTCGTGGCACTTTCCTATGCCTTGTCGAAACATGTGACTTGAAGTAATGCGCATAAAATGATGAAGCTTCTTCAACCAAATATGCATTGCATATTGAGCCTTCAACTTCAGATTTATTTCTGACATTTTTCTTTAGCTTATGAAGATACTTAAAATAAGTAAAATATATCAATATGTAATTAGTCATAAATTTATATATCTTACATCCTAAAATTAATTTTAGTTACCTCTCATAGGGATACATCCAATGGCCTTGCACTGGACCCGCTAAACGCGCTTCATAAGCTAAATGAACAGGAAGACGTTCCATAGAGTCCAAGAAGCTTGGAGGAAAACCATGCTCAACCTTACACATAGTATCAAGAACATTTTTTTCTAATTGTCTCATGTCTTCCTCTTTTATTGTAGTAGATGTGAGATTTTTGAAGAAAAGACTCAATTCTGTCAATGGTTGCCATACATTTGCTGGAAGTAGTTCTCGAAATGCAAGTGCATAAATACATGACAATCATGACTCTTCATACCAAATATTTTAAGGTTGCACACATCAACACATCTATTACCCATGTTAGACACATAGCCATCAGAAAATCTCAACTCTTTTAACCACTCAAAAAGCACTTCTTTTGCATTATTATCCAACATATAGCAAGATTTCGGATACTTTTTGGTACGTTCATCTTGATGTAACTCTGGACGATGGCATAATTCTTTAACATCTGCTCTAGATTTGGCATTATCTTTTGTTTTTCCTTTGACATTCATCACGGTGTTAAAAATGTTATCAAATACATTTTTCTCTATGTGCATTACATTAAGGTTATGCCTAATGAGATTTGTTTTCCAATAAGGCAAGTCCCAAAATATACTTTTTTTCTTCCAACCGCATAAAGGATTCTTTGAAATTCTAGCATTTATCACTTCAGAACCGAGTTCTGTGACTTTCTTGAGTCCAAAATCCTCAATCTCCCTAAGTATTTCTGAACCCTATTGTTCAGTACATACAACCTTATGTACTGTTTTGCCCTTCTTGAACAACCTTTTGTTCCTACGAAAGGGATGGCCTGGTGGTAAAATTTTTTTGTGATTATCAAACCACGAGGTTTTTCTACCATTTGGTAGAGAAAAAGCATCTGAATCCCCCATACAATAAGGACAAGCTAACTTTCCAGCTGTACTCCAACCCGACAACATCGAGTATGCTGGAAAATCACTTATTGTCCACATCAATGCAGCTCGGATTTGAAAATTATTCTTACTTGAAACATCATATGTTTGGGCCCCTTTTCCCCACAAACAGTTCAACTCATCAATGAGAGGTTGTAAGAAGATATCAATTTTCTGTTTAGGATTTTTTGGACCAGGTATATCACTGATAAAAACATGCATTCATCTTTCATACACACTCCCGGTGGCAAATTATATGGTGTAATTATCACAGGCCAAGAAGAATATTGTTGTCCTGATTGACCAAACGGGTTAAACCCATCCGTGCACAAACCCAATCTGACATTTCTTACTTCAGATGCAAAATGTGGATATGTTGCATCAAAATATTTCCAAGCAGGAGAGTCTGAGCAATGACACATTACACCATCTTTTTCATGCTCAAAATGCCATCTCATATGTTTAGCCGTATAATTAGATGCATACAACCTTTGAAGACGTGGAGTTAAAGGAAAATAATACATCTTCTTATAGGAAATATTAGTTTTTTGCTCGGTACGTCTAAGTTTTGATCTCTTAAACCGAGGACGGCTACAAAACTTGCAACTATCAAGTTCATTATCTTCACGCCAATAAATCATACAACCATTGTTGCAACAATCAATCTTTTCTACCGGCAAGCCCAAGCCTCGCATTAGCTTTTTTGCACTATGAAAGCTATCTATCATTATATTATCAGTCGGCATCAATTCTGATAAAAATTGACGTAAGTCATCATAACACCTTTCAGAAAAATGATGTTCTGCCTTTAAATTCAACAGTCTAGCAACGGCAGACAACTGCGAATGTCCGTGTGGGTTTCCCACCCATACTTCCTGTTCTGATGCTTTGAGCATATTATAAAGATGTTGAGTTGTTGGATTCGGGTCCTCTTCTAAGTTTCGATCATAAGATGGCCCAGTAACATAAAAAACCATAGATTGAAATGAGTTATGAGATTAGGGATTATGAGTTTATTGTTGTACAGTTTCACCAACTATTTCTTCTTGATTAACATTACATACTCCTGTATATGGAATATAACTTTCACCATGGTAATACCAACAATAATAATTCGGTACAAAACCGTGTCTTCCAAGATGTACCATAACAGTAATGTCATCTAACACATTTATATTCCGACATTTGTGATGATTACAAGGACATCTTAGCATTTCGCCATCCATGCATTGTGGATGACTTTTAGCAAATTCAACAAACTCCTCAACCCCAGCAATAAATCTAGGATTAATGAATTCATTTTCCAATCTAGCATACATCCACTCACGATTAGAATTCATATTCTACACTCTGACAAGATACTAATAAAACATATATTATAACTTATATGATGATAATTAATCCATAAGAGCTTACATAAGACTGTAGAATCGAGCACAAAACTTAAAATACAAATTTAAATAAATATTTACACGTACAAGCAAAGAGAGTTAAGATAGATGCTGCAATGAAAGACAATAATTTATTTAAATTTGTGATGCATTCGGCCGTCACAAAAAAATAATTTGTAGTAGTTATTTATTTTAAATAATATTGTGACAATTTTGTGATGGAATTTTGTCAGATTATTTTTCCGCCATAATTTCATGGTAATTTATTTTTGCCATATCTAAGTTCCGTCACAACTTTGTTACAAATCCGTCACAAATATAATTTTTGTAAAATATTATATTTTTTCAGTAAATTTTTGGTTATGTAAGGATGATCCATCACAAATTCGATAAAATTCCGTCACAATTTTGTGAACAACTTGTCTGTCACAAAATTTCCGTCACAATTTTGACTATTTTTTGTAGTGATATTTCTAGACAAGAAATAACCTTAGTCCATTAGTTTCGTTCAGTCTTAAGTTAGAAAAGGTCATAATCTCAATTGTACTTAATCACAGTTTTTACCATAGTGGCTCTCTCAAATATTTATAAAAAATATGTGCTAGATTTAGGTTTTAACCCCTGGTTTCTTAAAGCAAAATCAAGCACATAAGTCATAACCAACACACTAGGAGATAATTTGTCTTAATAAGTGGTATCATTTTATCCTACTTATCCATTTCCTCACAATATTACTGCATATATTTAGCAAAATTTTCTGACGAAGAGGTGTCACATATCAAATAGTTCTATGATATTAAGGCTAGTGATAGTTATTAAAAAAATAACTTCCCTCTAAAAGCAGGAGTAGTAATTTCTCTCATTCAATGGAACATGTTTTTCGTAGAGAATAGTTATATTAGCATGTGACAATTGAAGTGAAAAATAACACACCTAATTTGTACTGTAAAAGTGCATTATAACCAGAACAAGTACTAGTAACCATAAAATTAGTAGTGCTATTTCAAATCAAGGCAGAATTCAGATCAGAAGACAGAGCTATTTCCATAATTGATGTTTAACCTAATTGGTTATTTCCATTGCCAATATAGAAAAATCAGGGCACAAATTGATACCAAACAACAATAAATATAAAATAAAATCTACGCATGAAATTACATTTTTATCAATCATTAATCTCCATAAAACCATTTGGACATTTACAACATCCTTAATTACAAGAGAAAAAAAAAAACAAAACGTAAAACAAAAGTTTTTTGAATAATTCTTTTTAGTCTTTTCCATCTTTAAAATCTACAACCATGTCTTCCATATTGTACATGGAGGATTCAAATCTCATCGGTATCGTAATATCCCTCCCTTGATGTAATAAAAATAGTGAAACCCACCCCCCCTCGCCC
>MU753630.1:4821-51225 GCA_026770625.1 Nicotiana glauca
TTTTTTGTATTGGTATGTTTTGATTTTGTAAGACTAACAAAATAAAACCTAATTAAACTAATTAAATCCTAATTAAACTATTTAAATTCTAATTAAACTATTTAAATTTTAAAAATCAACTATCAACTAAAAGTGCCTAAGAACTATATATTTTAATTTTCTTTCAAATTGTTCTAAAACGAATTAATACCCACTTAATACCAAAATATCGAATTATATTCCTAAATGCATATTATATTTTTCGTATTTTTATATGCACAAATAACATGCAGACAATTAACACAAAATTCACACAAATTGTAAAAATAAGGAAAAATTATTTTATTTGAATTTTATGGGAATAACTCATTTATAGGGTAAAAATCACGTGCTCACAGTGGGTACCACGGTCGCAGAGAGAGAAGCTGCGTAGGCAGTTTGAGTGGCTTCGTCAAGGAGATATGACTGTGATGCAGTATGACGTGAGATTCTCAGAGTTGGCTCATTATTCTCCATGGATGGTCCCGACTGATCAGGAGAGGATTAGACGGTTTGTGGACGGACTCATTTATCCCATCCGTATTCTGATGACTCGAGAGAGGATCCTGAGCCATAACTTTGAGGATACAGTGGATATTGCTCGTGATATTGAGACGGCTCGCCGTCAGGAGAGGGAGGAGAGAGAGGCCAAGAGGCCTCGAGGTTCTGGTAGCTTCAGTGGTGCTCCGTCTAGGAGTCAGTTCCAGAAAAGTAGAGGTCGATAATTCAGGCCTCCTCAGCTAGCTCGCTCAGAGTATCGTGTGTCATCTTCTGGTCGGGGTTATCAGGGCTCTCAGCAGAGTCAACCATCTCTTAGTGCACTTCCAGTACAGAGTTCGTCTCATGCCCCATCTCTTCAGGGTTTATCCCGGCCGAGTGCATCAGCTAGCCACTCTGGCGCGAGGGGTTCCCTTCAGTCCCAGTCCCCAGCACCCGGGAGTTGCTATGAGTGTGGTGAGTTCGGGCATATGCGGAGGGAGTGTCCCCGCCGTGCATCCAGTTCATCTCAGCAGAGGGGCCAACCCTCATCTTCTGGACCTGTATCTTCAGCATCCGTCCCGCCAGCTAGGGGTGAGGGATAGGCAGCTAGGGGTCGCCCCAGAGGGGGAGGCCGATCAGGTGGTGGTCAGGCTCGATTCTATGCTCTTCAGGGCCGGTTAGATGCTATTGCTTCGGATGCTGTTATCACAGGTATTATTTCAGTCTGCCACAGGGATGCCTCAGTTTTATTTGATCCCGAATCTACTTATTCCTATGTATCTTCATACTTTGCTCATCATTTGGGTACGACACGAGGGTGTCTTGCATTACCTGTGCACGTATCTACCCCGGTGGGCGATACTATTATTGTGGACCATGTATATCGATCACGGCTTGTTACTATTGGGGGTCTGGAGACCTGAGTTGATTTGTTGTTGTTGAGCATGGTAGATTTCGATGTTATTCTGGGCATGGATTGGCTATCTCCGTGCCATTCCATTCTAGACTGTCACGCCAAGACAGTCACATTGGCTATGCCGGGTATTTCGAGGATCGAGTGGCGTGGTATGACTGACTATGTTCCCAGTAGGGTGATTTCCTTCCTAAAATCCCAACGGATGGTTGGGAAGGGATGTCTATCGTACTTGGATTTTGTGAGAGATGTTGGAGCTGAGACTCCTAGCCTTGATTCTGTTCCCGTTGTGCGGGATTTTCCAGATGTGTTTCCAGCAGACCTACCGGGCATGCCACCAGACAAGGACATTGATTTCGGTATTGACCTGGTGCCGGGCACTCAGCCTATCTCTATTCCTCCTTATCGTATGGCACCAGCTGAGTTGAAGGAGTTAAAGGAGTAGCTTCAAGAATTCCTAGATAAGGGGTTTATTCGTCCTAGTGTGTCACCGTGGGGTGCACCGATCTTATTTGTGAATAAGAAAGATGGCACAATGAGAATGTGTATTGATTACAGGCAGCTGAACAAGGTGACCGTGAAGAATAAGTACCCACTACCCCGTATTGATGACTTGTTTTATCAGCTCTAGGGAGCGAGGCTATTCTCGAATATTGATCTTCGATCAGGCTATCACCAGCTGAAGATTAGGGATTCTGATATTATGAAGACACCTTTCAGGACGAGATATGGGCATTATGAGTTTCTAGTTATGTCTTTTGGGCTGACTATTGCCCCAGCCGCGTTCATGCATTTGATGAACAGCGTGTTCCGGCCGTATCTGGATTCATTTGTGATTGTGTTTATTGATGACATCCTAGTGTACTCATGTAGCCAGGAGGAGCATGCTCAGCATTTGAGAGTATTATTGCAGAGATTGAGGGAGGAGAAACTTTATGCAAAGTTCTCCAAGTGTGAGTTTTGGCTTGGGTCTGTGGCTTTTCTGGGACACGTGGTGTCCAGTGATGGTATTCAGGTTGATCCGAAGAAGATAGAGGCGGTGCAGAGTTGGCCTAGACCGACCTCAGCCACTGAGATTCGTAGTTTCCTTGGGTTGGCAGGGTATTATCACCGGTTTGTTCAGGGATTTTCTTCTAATGCGTCACCCTTGACCAAGTTGACGCAGTAGGGTGCTCTATTTGTGTGGTCCAGGGAGTGCGAGGAGAGCTTTCAGAAGCTCAAGACAGCTTTGACCACGGCTCCAGTATTGGTATTGCCATCAGCTTCAAGTTCCTACACTATGTATTGTGATGCCTCGAGAGTTGGGATCGGATGTGTGATGATGTAGGAGGGTAGAGTTATTGCACTTGCTTCTCGTCAGTTGAAGCCCCATGAGAAGAAATACCCTGTGCACGATTTGTAGTTAGCAGTTACAGTCCATGCTCTGAAGATTTAGAGGCACTACTTGTATGGCCTCTTGTGAGGTGTATACTGATCATTGCAGCCTTCAGCATTTGTTCAAACAGAAAGATCTTAATTTGAGGCTGCGGAGGTGGCTTGAGTTGCTCAAGGATTATGACATTACCATATTGTATCATCCGGGGAAGGCCAATGTAGTGGCCGATGCTTTGAGCCGAAAGGCGGTTAGTATGGGCAGCTTAGCGTATATTCTAGTTAGGGAGAGGCCCTTTTCAGTTGATGTTCTGGTGTTGGCCAATCGGATGGTGAGATTAGATATTTCAGAGCTGAGTCGGGTGTTGGCTTGCGTTGTTTCTCGGTCCTCCTTGTATGACCGCATCAGAGAGCGCCAGTATGATGATCCACATTTGCTTGTCCTTAAGGATTGAGTTCAACATGATGATGCCAGAGATGTGACCACTGATGATGACGGTGTGTTGAGGATGCAGGGCCGTATTTGTGTGCCCAATGTGGATGGGCTTCGGGAGTTGATACTAGAGGAGGCCCACATCTCGCGGTACTCCATTCATCCAGGTGCCGCAAAGATGTATCAGGACTTGAGATAGCATTACTGGTGGAGGAGGATGAAGAAGGATATTGTGAGTTATGTAGCTCGATGTCTCAACTGCCAGCAGGTCAAGTACAAGCATCAGAGACCGGGCGATGTTCTTCAGCGTATGGTTATTCCTGAGTGGAAATGGGAGAGGATTACTATGGATTTTGTGAGTGGTCTCCCTCGGACTTTGAGGAAGTTTGATTCAGTTTGGGTGATTGTGGATCGGCTGACCAAGTCCGCGCACTTTATTCCAGTATGTACTACTTACTCTTTGGAGCGGCTGGCAGGGATCTTTATTTGAGAGATTGTCAGGTTACATGGAGTTCCAGTGTCTATTATCTCGGATAGAGGTACTCAGTTCACTTCTCAGTTCTGGAGGGTATTTCAGTGGGAGCTGGGTATGCAGGTGGAGTTGAGCACAACATTCCATCCTCAGACGGACGGGCAGTCCGAGCGCACTATTCAGTTTTGGAGGACATGTTGTGTGCCGGTGTTATTGATTTTGGAGGTTCATAGGATGAACTTTTGCCGTTTGCAGAGTTTGCCTACAACAACAGTTATCAGTCGAGCATTTAGATGGCCCCGTATGAGGCATTGTATGGTAGGCGGCATAGATATCCTGTTGGATGGTTCGAGCCCGGCGAGGCTAGATTGTTGGGGACTGAGATGGTTCGGGATGCTTTAGAGAAGGTGAAGTTGATCCAGGAGAGGCTTCGTGCAGCACACTCGCGCCAGAAGAGTTATGCGGACCGGAAGGTTCGTGATGTGTCTTATATGGTAGGCGAGAAGGTCTTGTTGAAGATTTCGCCCATGAAGGGTGTTATGCGGTTCGGGAAGAAAGGGATGCTGAGCCCGAGGTTCATTGGGCCTTCTGAGATACTCAGGAGGATTGGAGAGGTGGCATATGAGCTTGCTTTGCCACCCAGCTTGTCTAGTGTGCATCCGGTATTCCATGTATCTATGCTCCGGAAGTATGTTGGGGACCCGTCTTATGTGTTGGACTTCAACACGGTTCAGTTGGATGGTGATTTGTCATATGATGTGGAGCCGGTGGCTATTCTGGATCGATAGGTTCGAAAGTTGAGGTCCAAGGATATCGCTTCAGTGAAGGTGCAGTGGAGAGGTCGGCCCGTGGAGGACGCTACTTGGGAGACCGAGCAAGAGATGCGGAGTAGATACCCCTACCTATTTGAGACTCCAGGTATGTATCTTGACCCATTCGAGGGCGAGCGTTTGTTTTAGTTAGGGAGGATGTGACGACCCGGCCCATCATCACGTGAGTTACCGCCCCGTTTTTCTCATGTTGTGTTGCTTTATGTTTCAATATCAGTATTCGAGTTGATCGGGTGGAATTTAGTTGGTTTTAGTTGGAAATGAGGCACTTAGCCTCTTAGAAGAAAGCTTGTTTTAGAAAAGTCAACCGGAAGTTGACTATGTAGTTAGAGGTCTCGGATATGAATTCTGGTGGTTCGGTTAGCTTCGGGAGATGATTTGTGACTTAGGAGTGCGATCGGAATTGAATTTGGAGGCCCGGTGTAGAATTAGGCTTGAATTGGCGAAGTTTGAAGTTTGAATTTTGACGGATTCCGGTTGATAGGTGAGATTTTGATTCGGGGGTTGGAATGGAATTTCGAGAGTTTCTGTAGCTCCGTTAGGTGTTTTTGGATATGTGTGCAAAATTTTAGGTCATTCGGACGTCATTTGGTCGGGTTTTTGATTAAATGTGAGTTTTGAAAGAATTTGATAAACTTAGGCTTGAATCCGTGGTGAAATGATGATTTTTGTGTTGTTTGGAGTGTTTTGATAATTGGAAAAAGTTCGTATGATGTTTTGGGGTATGTTGGTGTTTTTAGTTGAGGTCCCGGGGGCCTCGGGGTGATTTCGGATGATTAACCCGGAAGTTTGGACTTAAGATTTGCTGCAAAAATTCACAGTAGGTGCAACCCAGTTTTGTTCATCGCGTTCGCAGGGGCAGTGTCGCGTTCGTGTAGTTATGGTATGCCAGTTCATCGCGTTCATGTGGGCTCAGTCGCATTCGCGTAGAAGGGGCAAGGGGCCCTGCCTAATTTGGTCAATGCGTTCGCGAAGTATGGAACACATTCGCGGATGAGGGATAGCTTGTGCATCGCGTTCGCGGGGAGAGGGACGCGTTCGCGAAGGTATAAAACCTGGAGCATCGCGATCGCATGTTGGGTTACGCATTTGCGTAGAGTAGTTTGCTGGTCAAAATAATTTCTTCATCGCGAACGCGGGGGTTTGACCGCGTTCGCATAGAGTTAATGACTGCTGGACAGTAGGGCTTTTAAATCATTTTGTTCCGCGAAGGTTAGTCATTTTCCACTATTTTTGGACCACCTTGAGAGCTTTTTGGTAGATTTTGAAGGGAATTTTGACGGGAAGTGATTGGAGGTAAGTCTCGTAGCCTAGAAACACTATTTTATTGAAGATTCAACCTTTAATTCTTAAAAATTTGGGTAAAAAAATTGGAAGAACTAGGGCTTGGTTTTCGGAATGTAAATTTGGAGTTTGAAGGGGCATTTGAACTCCGATTTTGATGAATTTTATATGTACGGACTCGTGGAGAGACGTGGAATCCGGTGATGTAAATTTTGTAATTTTTCGAAAAGCGGGCCCGGGGCTCGGGTTTTGCCAACTTCGTATTTTTGGATGTTTTTCGAGTTCTTTCAATTGGGTCAGGTCCCATTAGCTTATTTTAACGTATTCCTTGTGGTTTTGGTCAGATTCTACACTCGAGGAGGTCGATTTGCGAGGAAAGCGCAAGACGAGCTAGGATTTCGGCCGGCTTGAGGTGAGTGATGGTTATAAATGATGTACTGAGGGTTGGAAACCCCGTATTTGCACTATGTAGTGCTATGTTGAGATGAGATATGCGCTACATGATGAGCATGGTGATGTTATTGTTGGGGATTCGGACTCGGTCCATCCATATTGATGACTCTGCTGTACTTTTGACTGAGACTGAGTTAATATCAGTATATTTTGGGATAGTTGCCATGTTTGGGGCCTTGTGCCGATCTGTAGGACCCTTAGGGTGCACGTTGGGCTAATTGACCTCACTTTACCTGTTGAAATCATACTCTCATTCATATTCTTAAACTGTAAAACATAATATGAACCGGTCTTAGCAGTTTGCACTCAAAATGAGGAACACCTGGGGTTGGAAACCCTGTCTTAGCTGAGTGGGCCTGAGAAGCCAAGTCTATGTTGACTGAGAGGGGTCAAGGGCCCCATAGTGAGGGTAGTTGATATACACCGGATCGGACTGCATGCCACAATAGTATATTATATGGATCGGACTGCACGTCGCAGTAGTATATTATATGGATCGGACTGCACGCCGCAGTAGTATATTATATGGATCGGACTGCACGCCGCAGTAGTATATTATATGGATCGGACTGCACACCGCAGTAGTATATTATATGGATCGGACTGCACGCCGCAGTGATATAGTATATGGATCGGACTGCACGCCGCAGTATTATAGCGCTTGGACTGTAGGAGCCCCTTCGGAGTCTGCACACACCCCCAGTGAGCGCAATCGACTATTATTATTGGATCGGGCTGCGCGTCCCAGCAGTATATATTATTATTGGATCGGGCTGCACGCCGCAGCAGTATATACTATTATTGGATCGGGCTGCGCGCCGCAACAATATTGGTAATTTGCCGTACTTTTAGAGATTTTCACCTGTTTTTCCCTGCTCAGCTGTTGTTTACTGCCTTTACTGTTGGTTATAGAATTGTGTAGTGTTACTACGAGAATTCTTGCTTTCAGTTATTATTTATTGCTATTACTCACTGAGTTGGAGTACTCACTTTACTACCTGCACCTTGTGTGCAGATACAAGGATCCCGGAGGCATAACTGAGTTTGTTGATGCTGCCTAGTTCATCTGTCGGGTCATCGAGGTAGCTGTCTGGCGTCTGCAGGACCCAATTTCTCCTCTTATCTTTCTTTTACTTCCGCATTCTAGACTTTCATATGTATAGGATGTTGCTCAGTTGTATATAGAGGCTCTGACTCGTGATGCCAGATCTGATAGGGGTTGTATTGCTATTATTGTGGTTTCCGCACTGTTCTTTATGGTTATCACATATTGAAATTTTGCTTAACTGATGTTTTAAATTCAAATGACCGATAAGGGGCTTTGTATTTTGGGTTGAGAGTGTTCGAATGGTCGGGCTTGCCTAACAAGGTGTTGGGCGCCATCACGACCGGGGTTTGGGTCGTGACATGATTCTTTCGAATTTCTCAAATTGAGCTTGTTTCGATGTGTCATTGCATATTTTTGTTCTCTTTTCCGCAACTGTATTTGCCGTTGAACCTGAAAATACATATTTCGCTTGAGTGATTTGCAAATCGAAAGATGACCATTCGAAATTGAGTGCTTTGGTATACCTCGGATAACCCTTTTGTAAGGAGTTGAATCAGCCATTGGAGAAGAAAATCCGAGTTTTCTGTAAAAAGATAACAATGGTGATTGTTTCTACAAAAAAAAAGTACAGATATACAGAATAATACATGTGCCGATGAATAACTAAAATGTTTAACACTAACCACAACTTTTTTGGTCAAACAATTTTGAAAATTGAGAGAGAGTATTGAGATGATTCAGTTGAGAATGAGGGTTGTACTCGTGGGGAAGGTAGTGGGTTGAGAGAGAGATAGTGGAGAGAGAACGTGAGTTTAATAAAATTGTATACAATACTGGTGTTATTGGAAGAGAAAATAGAAAGTACGAGAGAGAAAAATATTTCAGAGCTTTTTTAGTGGCTTAAATAGATAATTTGCTACAAGACCTAAAAGATAACTATAGAATATAATTGAAATTTTTACATTGTTGGGCTCTTATAAAATAATATTTATATTAATGTTACTATATTTGGATTATTCCAATAATAGCATATTTTATTACAAATGCAGCATATATAAATAAAGTACTAGTATTTAATAACGTATTTATTTTCTAACTCCTCCTAAAAATAAGGGATTATGTTTACTTGACATATTTTCTTTTATTTATGTCTTCCCTTATTTCAGTAGAAGTCCTTCCCATCACTAAATTACCAACTCAAGAATTAGATAAAAATATTTCTTTCTCCTCATACTTTTTATTCTTCAATGATATATAATCTGGTGTATTATATATAGTATCATCACTTGCCATACGACCAAGCGTTCAAGAATAAAAAAAAATTATGATATGTTGCCATTGCTCATCGGCATGGCAAATTTTTCCAAATATTTTATACAACATGTCTGTTTTAAAATATGACATTTTAAGTATAAACATTTATATATACTTATAATATACCAAAAATATTACATAACAACATTTGAATTAAGAACATATCTTATTTATACGATATTTTATAATAAAATTATACCTCTGAAGTATATTTATACAAAGGGGATTTCTGGTAGTTTTTTTTAATATTTTGTTTTTATGGTGGACAGTTTTATTTTTTCAGCAAAATATACATTTACTATATTTATAATATACTATATTGTAAAAGTTTTATATAATTTTAATATCTCTTCAATAAAATAATTCATTATTACCGGAAATTATACCATGAATATAATGTAAATTTAGGTTCCATCAATATATATTTTTATAAAAGAATATAATATAAATTATACTATGAATATTGTGTAAATAGTATATCAATTTATTTAACCTAAAAACAAAATTAAAAGAAAGATAAGAGGTCAGAAAATAGGAGAGTTAGTATGTTAGTAACTTGACTCCTATAATCTTGAATGAATATGTATAATTTCTGTTATGGAAAATAAGAGAGTCTAAATAGAAGAAAAGAAAAGATAAATGTTAAAAGAGAAATCCCTACAAATAGACAAAAACAACTGGAAAAGATAATTAGTTCCCACAAATAAGCAAAAAAAACGTTACGGTTCTTTTTAGGATTGACATTAATTATGTGCTACTTTTGTTAATTACTTAGATGTCATTTTGTTAATTACTTATTACTGCCATGATTCTGCCAAACTTTCTTAAATACTGTCTACTTATGTTTTTTGCTCAATATAATTTTATAAAAAAAATATTCATTTATAATGAATAAGCTGTAAATGTTTGTAAAAATTCCAAAGAGTTAACACGCCTAGTTAAGCTAAGGCCCAACATAACCAGGCCTGTCCTGGTATATGGTATAGATGCAACTTGTTGCATTCCTGGAACTTAATGTAATGTCGACGATTTTGGTACACCCGGTTGACTTTTGTATGATAACTCAGGATCATTATCTCAATACCTTTAATTAGGGGCGTTCATGATTCAATTTGGATTGATTTTTCTCTAAAAAGAAATCAAACCAAGCAAATCGGTTTTTCAAATATTAGAACCAAACCAATTAAGTCGGTTTTTTCTCGATTCGATTTATGTCGGTTTTTTGATTTTTTTTGGTTATTTGTCGGTTTTTTCTTAAATATAAGACATACAGTACCAAACACACATTTCGGCGACCACATTTTTAACATAACACTGTAAAATTAATTTCCCTTTGAGAAATCTATTATTTATCAAGATATATTGATGATAATTGAATCAAATAGTGATGAATAATTTAAAGACTCAATTAAAGATATACTATTTTTAACATGAAATAGATTCTTACACTTAACAAAACAAATCTACCAATTAAATAGAATCTAAAGGTAAATAACTGTACTAAAAGTGCAAACGATTAATATTTACTATAAAAAATTTAAAACTTTGTATAAAAGTATACATATATATATGTATAATAATAAATTTAAAATAGTTACTCCTATATTCGGTTTGGTTCGAATTTTTAAATTAAAACCAAAACCAAACCAAATTTGATTGGTTTTTACAGTTCAAAATCAAAACCAAACCAAACCAAAAAGTATCGGTTTGGTTTGGTTTTCGGTTTGGTTCGGATTTTCGGATTTTTATGAACACCTTTAATTGCCAAGGAACAACAAGGGCCAGAATATCGAAACTACATGTTCGGCCTAATTCAGTAACTCACCGACATGCGTTTTATTTATCCGTAAAATGGTACAGTTAAATTTATAACGTAGTTTATAGATAAGCGAATCGATTTGACCAAAAAATAATAGGTAAATAAAAGATATTATTATCAAACGAAATTGAAGAAGATAACAGTCTGACTAAGGACTTAAGCCTTTCCAATGACAAGAGTGTATGCAATATTCAAGTGTTAAAATCGACCTTAATAGATTATAACTTTTTGTGTACCGAGTATTTCTTGTCCCACAATGGATGTTAATCCCCCTATTTATAGTCTTATTGAGTGGGACAAGATCCTAAAATCAAGCTCCTCTTGAATGAGAATAAAATCGTCATTGATGGGCGCATAACGACTGACTTTGAATAGCTGATATCTTCTGCAACGATTGCTCATTAAATATATCCGATATCAAACCTTCGAGTTTTTATTGTCGGTCATACTTTCTTCGGGATCCGCACAACACCGGTCACACATTTGACACCCCGTGCCAGTCATTTGCTGACTCACTTTTCACTTGTCATCATTTCCACATGTCACCTCATCATTCGGCCAATTGTTATCAACCAATTTTACCCCGTACACCTTTGTAATGGATAAATTAATTAATCGATACCACACAAAATACGTGGATGGTCTACACTGTGCTTACCCGAAAAAATTGTTTATGTCTAGATTAACAGCAAGGTTTCATATTGTACAACTTTGTCAAATTGGGGGGCTTTTTCCCCTCTCAAGAATGGAGCATATTCATATGGGCATTTTAAGATTTAAGTTCTATTACACTAATAATGTAATGAATTTTTTTTTAACACAACCAGTGTATACTTAAAGATTTAAGTTATATGACATCGAGCAAGTAATTATTTTTTTATACAATCACTATAAATATAACAATAAAAGGAAAAATTACTCACTGTTTAATCTAGGTTAATGATCAATGTAATTAAATAGAATATAATTACTTTTAAGTGACATGATTATATAAATATTTTCACATCGTCAGCGTATAAAATTCAAACTCAACAATAAAATAGTGATATTTCATTAGATATGGAGGAAAAATAACAAACAAACAAAGAACAAGACAGAAAATCATGCTGCTACTGATTGAATAGAAGAGGGAGTGTAATATTTTGGACTCTATAAAATGGCTAGATGTGAAAGAAAGTTGTCTATCGGCCTAAATGGTCAAGGTGCAAAAGTATGCTGTTTGTCAAATGTCAACTCTTGCTTGTGTTCACATATAGTTGCTTAAATTTTTAAGAATTTAAATTAGATATAGCGAAGGAATTTTTCAATTATCAGTGCACTTTAATTTATTACGAGAACTTATTACTCTATTTTTTTAGTGGACGTGTCTTAACAAACTCCTATGATATTATAAATTCTCGTTTATACCTTTAAAACGTATTTTTTTTATTTTTCATCCGGTGTTCGGTACCCGATATTAGAGTGTGGTACTTGTTTAATCAAAAAATAGGCTTTTAGTCAAAGCTAGAATTTAAAAGAATCGGGTTACTGATAATCGAAAAAAGCAAATAAGGAAGAGAATTTTGAAGTACTCAAATGTGTAAGCTAGTAAATCAGAGTGTGTTTCAATAGTAACTTGTGTCTCAATTGATTACATATTTCCCCTTTTATAGATCTTTTTGGAAATCTTTAGGGATGTCCGTTACATCTAAGTCATAATGAGGTTATTATGAATAATTAATGACATTTAAATGCTACGTTACATAATTATTGCATTGAATAGATGATGATAGGCTATAATTGCATATTTTAGTCGCTTATTACACTCTAATTTACTGTACTTTAAGTGAGTTTGAGCTTTAATCGCTAGTATTTTGCACTAATGATGTGTTTTATGCCTTGTAGGAGTGATTCCGAGCTATATACATGTTATGAAATGAATTCAAGTGATTTGAAACTTTAAATTTTGAGTAAAAGTTCAAGGAATTAAGCTGGGATCGTGTTTGGGGGTCAACGGATGATGATTAGAGCGAACGAAGACTACAGTAGGCAGATTGTGCACTGTCTAGTAAAATAGACATAACTTTTCACTCAGAACTCCATTTTGGCTCTACAATATATGGTTGGAAAGCTAACTCCAAGGGCTACCACGTTTATGTTTTATATTTTTCCAAATTCGGAAGGAACAGAGTGAAAAATTCGTAATAGCGCGGCCGTGCTAGTTTTAGCGCGCCCAGGACAGAAAGTTGTCCAACTAGCGTGCCCAGATGCGCGCCCAGGTGCGCGGCCGCGCTAGTTAAGCCCGGGAAAATGTCCTTTTTCACCTTGGATAAGGTGTAATTATTTGGGCCCAACCCTACATGGTATATATACATAGGAGAACGTTTTTGAGAGCAATTTTTGACAAAGGAAGAGCACAGAGCCGCCGTGGAGGCCGGGTTTCATCTTTTCTTCCACCAACTTAGTCTTTTTATGTTTCTTTGTATGATTTGTTGTTTTGCTACCATGTCTATGTGGAGCTAAACTTTACGTTCTAGGGTTGTGGTTCTTTCATGACTATTGTTATTCGAATATTGATTTTGATTTCTTAGTTTATCATATTGGTTTATTTATTCAATCTTACATTTAATTATTTGATTGCTTGATCACCAATTAAATACTATCTACGAATCTAGAGTTGAACTCGAAAATGGGAATTCTAGATTGCATATCGGATTGAATAGAGCAAGTTCTTGAACCTGAGCCTCAGGGAACATATTCGCGGTTAGGATATATACCTAATTGCCTTGCTTACAGGAACTATAAATGCATTCTTGTTGATTCTAATTCCATAGACATATAGGCGTTAAGTTAGCTTGAATAGGCGAGTAAGAACTCGACAGATTCTTATGAGCAATATTAACCCTGTCAACCATTAAACTAGATAAATTAGTTAGTCAATTCAATTGAAGAATACAATAGGATTGTTAGATAGCCCATAACCTTAGATCATTTTCATTACATTGATATCATCAAAATCTTTTCTTTCTCCTTGTTAAAAGTTCATTACTTGTTTTTATTTATTTAATTAGTTTAGAATCAAATACTTCTAGGTTTAATTCTTGTTTAGATAATTAGGAGAGTCTAATTTTGTTAATAATTAATCACAAGTCCTCGTGGGATCGACATCCGATTTTTAGTCACTTTATTACTTGACGATCGCGTGCGCTTGCGTGTGCGTTTGGCCGCAACAAGTTTTTGGCGCCGTTGCCGGGGACTTAGAAGTTAATTATTTTTCTAAATTAGACTTTTACGTTTATCTTTACAAGTTTTTTTTCTTCTCTCTTTGTAAATATTTTTTTAATCTATAACTAGTTTACTTTTCTCTTAGTGTGTTTCTAGTTCTCTCAGCATGACATCTGGGAATAAAATATCCGGAGGTAAGGTTATCAATGAAGATGCTTGGTTGATGGAAGACTTTTATAGCCCGTTTTTTTGGGCTTGTCATGACCTGAACTCCGGGAGGTCTGAATTTGAATATGGGAGTAAGGGTTGGTATTGGGAAGAATATTCACAATTAAGGGAATATGAGAAATGAAGTTGTCTTCTAACAACGTTGGTAGATGATAGGTCTAAGGAGAGAGAGAGGAACTTGCACATAAAATTGATAATTTTGGCTTAGCTGTACATAACTTAGATGTAGATATGAGTGCAAAAGTTGATGCGTGTAATACCCATCAATTTAATAATGAGTTGTGTGAAGCTGAAAAAAATCTTCTTGACCAAATTGAGGAGCTAAAACGCGAATACCAATCACTAGACCATGTTCTTCTTGAGGATGCCAATATTGAGAAGAGCGCTCTAGAGTCATGTGAGGGAGTAGATAACATTACTTTGGGAGACTTGAGTGTATGTAAATATGAGGATGCAAATAGTAGTAAAATTCATGAGTTAGAGCGCATTAGACCTTATTCCAATTATTTTTTCACATTGTGTTTAGATAGAAAGATAGTAATTGATCCATCTGAGCCAATGAAGGGGCCAAAGAGTGAGGATGAGAGCGCCTATATTCTTGAATTTATTGTACCAAAAAGCAAAAATTACATTCCTCATCTAAAGACCAAGAAGTGCATAGTGAAAAAAATTATTACTTGGCATGGTTATCATTGTAGCCCCACCACTGGAGCATAGCTGCAGACTGGATGCCATGTTAGGGGTACAATTTATAAGTTCGAGGTGGAGGAAAAAGTGGTTCACGTCGTGCCGCGACGTTAAATTAGGCGCTTGTTGGGAGGCAACCCAGCTTTACTGCTTTCTTTTATTTTTTTTTTATTTAATTTATTTTTATTATGTTGTAGTATTATTTTTGTGTTTTGTAGGAGTAGGAGCATGGAGTCAAATACAATAGGCATGTGCAAAAGCGAGCATGTGTTTGAAACTGAGTGTGAGGTACCCGCACAAGGGATCATACATGGGAGAAGTCTGAGTATCCCGTGAGCTGCTAATTCTTCGGCCTTTAGCCTACCAGGGAGTCTCTTTTACCCTCTTATTATTTATAGTGTGCATTGAGGACCTTGCATAATTTTAAGTGTGGGGTGAGGAGATTGTCTGAGTGACTTTATATGCTATTTTAGTTGTGTTAGTTTAATTGAATATTTTTTTTAGAAAAATGAAAAAAAATTGGGACTTTTCCCGACGATGGACCTCCTAGACAGTTTTCTTGAGGGATTAAAGTCTAAAAAAAACCAAAAAAAAACACATAAATATGTCTTTTAGCTTTCTTTAGGTAGTAATAATCTCCCGTGGTTTTTCTTTGTGTATCGGTTCTTTTACATGAGATATAGTTTGAACCGGATAGTAGTATTTTTTTATATTTTAGAGTAGATTAGAATTTAAGGAATAAAACGAGAAAGAATGATAAACCTAGGCACCCTTGACTTGTTTGATAGTAGCATGTTTAGGCTTTGGCATGTGTAGTATCTTCCCTAAGATTTGAAATTATTGATGATGCCTTGCTTAGTTGGATAGCATGTCTTTGATGCCTATGTCTCGTTTTCTTGACTTATGTTCACTTTGTGCTTCATGCTTAATATCTCGTGGCTCCGTGAATACTTGTAATTGTTGAGAGTCGGAATGGGATTGTCCTTAGTGAGTCATGTGCCATGTGTGGTGAGGTTTTTGTGTAGTCCATGTTGTGTACTTGCGTCTAAAACTTGCCCAATATGTGAATGGAAGCGAAATTTTAGGCGATGTTCGGTTTGAAAAGTGATTTTAGGCTTTCTTTGATCTTTTTGAGATTAATTGCTTACCACAAATAAAATTTATCCCTAGTTAATCCTTTTGAGCCTATAGACTTTTATTTGGCACCCACATTACAAGCCTACACACTTTTTATTTTTAATTGGCATTGTTTTGATCCCTTTACCACTTAAAGAACTTTAATTGTGAGATGAGCGCTAAAAGAAGTAAGAAGGAACTAAGTGTGGGGTGGCTTTTGAGTGGAACCAATAAAAGGAAGAAAGATGCATTTGTTTTGTAAAATAATACACCACTAGCGAAAATTGAAAAAAAAAATCTGAAAAAAATAGAGATGAATACATTGTTGTCTTGTTCCTGCTAGTGGGTATGAATTAATGTAGTGCTTAAAGAAGAATGGAGCATTTTTGGGGTGATTTTAGTTGTGAAATTGAAGTTGGGATTGAAAAAATTTGCGCTTAAAGCGATTATGTGATGTGTTAAAGTGCTTAGGAGGGTGAACCACTATTCCTAAATATATCCTACCTGTCCCTTAGCCTACATTACAACCATGAAAAAGTCCTAATTGATTTAAAATCGAGTGAGCCTACATTAGTAAAGATTTACATTAAGGGCAAGCCTATGGTACCAATTACATGCATGTGACTTCTTTTATGAGGGTGAGCGATATTTTCTTTGATATATATGGGTCCTTAAAATATATTTGATCATGAGATTCTAATGTGTGGATTCAACTTACTCTCTTGTCTTGGTTGTGAGGGCACATGGTTTCATGAGGGATGGATAACATTATTAGACTTCTCTAGGATGTTGGGTATTCAAGCCATGAGTGCATTGTGACAGTGAGCCGGTTTTTGAGGCTAGGATTGTTGTGAGCATATTGTCTTTGTTATGAATATTTGTGAAGTATGGCATAAGTAAAGGGAAGTGTATGATGATTGCATATGCTAGAGTTTAATTGTTGCTATCAACCATAATCATTGGTGTAGTGTGCTTCAAATATGTTATGTGCTCATAGATAGAGTAAATTTTTGGTTGACTCGAGGACGAGCAAAGTTTAAGTGTGGGGTATTGATGATAGGCTATAATTGCATATTTTAGTCGCTTATTACACTCTAATTTACTGTACTTTAATTGAGTTTGAGCTTTAATCGCTAGTATTTTGCACTAATGATGTGTTTTATGCCTTGTAGGAGTGATTCCGAGCTATATAGATGTTATGCAATAAATTCAAGTGATTTGAAGCTTTAAAGTTTGAGTAAAAGTTCAAGGAATTAAGCCGGAATTGTGTTTGGGGGTCAACGGATGATGGTTAGAGCGAACGAAGACTCCAGTAGGCAGATTGCGTACTGTCTAGTAAAATAGATATAACTTTTTGCTCAGAACTCTATTTTGGCTCCACAATATATGGTTGCAAAGCTAACTCCAAGTGCTACAACTTTCATGTTTTATATTTTTTCAAATTCGGAAGGAACAGGGTAAAAAATTCGCAATAGCATGGCCGCGCTAGTTTTAGCGCGCCCAGGACAGAAAGTTGTCCAACTAGCTCGCCCAGATGCGCGCCCAGGTGCGCGGCCACGCTAGTTAAGCCCGGGAAAAAGTGTCCTTTTTCACCTTGGAGAAGGTATAATTGTTTGGGCCCAACCCTACTTGGTATATATACATAGGATAACTTTTTTGAGAGCAATTTTTGACCAAGGAAAAGCACAGAGCCGCCGTGGAGGCCGGGTTTCATCTTTTCTTCCACCAGCTTAGTCTTTTTATTTTTTTTGGTATGATTTGTTATTTTACTAACATGTCTATGTGGAGCTAAACTTTACGTTCTAGGGTTGTGGTTCTTTCATGACTATTTTTATTCGAATATTGGTTTTAATTTCTTAAATTATCATATTGGTTTATTTATTCAATCTTGCACTTAATTATTTGATTGCTTGATCACCAATTGAATACTATCTATGAATCTAGAGTTGAATTTGAAAGTGGGAATTCTTGATTGCATATAGGATTGAATAGAGCAAGTTCTTGAACCTGGGCCTCGGGGAACAGATTCGCGGTTAGGATAGACATATACCTAATTGCCTTGCTTGGTTGATTTACAGGAACTATAAATGCATTCTTGTTGATTCTAATTCCATAGACATATAGGCGTTAAGTTAGCTTGAATAGGAGAGTAAGAACTCGACAGATTCTTATGAGCAATATTAATCCAGTCAACCAATAAACTAGATAAATTAGTTAGTCAATTCAATTGAAGAATACAATAGGATTGTTAGATAGCTCATAACCCTAGATCGTTTTCATTACATTGATATCATCAAAATCCGCTCTTTCTCCTTGTTAAAAGTTCATTATTTGTTTTTATTTATTTAATTAGTTTAGAATTAAATACTTCTAGGTTTAATTCTTGTTTAGATAATTAGGAGAGTCTAATTTAGTTAATAGTTAATCACAAGTCCTCGTGGGATCAACATCCGACTTTTAGTCACTTTATTACTTGATGACCGCGTGCGCTTGCGTGTGCGTTTGGCTGCAACAATAGAAATATTCCTTAACGGTTCCAACATTTATTACTCTTGAAATGTGGTATTGCTACCTTCTCCTTTAGCCCAGTTCATTATTCTTCCCGTTGCTCGTAGGTAATTGAACTTAAATAGGTACGGGGTTAACTTAAATAGGCACGGGGTTGCTGAGCCTCTTATCTTGTACCTTTTTTGACCTTCTGTCTCGTACCTCCCTTTTTGTCCTTTTGTATCGTACCTCTTTTCTTCTCCGAGCCAGTGTATAATTCTCAGACCAATTATCACCTATTGTTTATACCACGTGTCATGACACGTCACCATTCATTTATGCATACAATTTTCCCCAATACAGATAGTCCCCCCACTTTCCATTTATTCATCAGTTTGAATACTTGGGAAGTGAAATTCATTAAAGGAGAATTTTTGTCATCATTAATACTCTGACAAAGTTGACGCTTCAACTGTCACTTCTTTTTAATGCGCTAGACACGTGTTGCTTCCTCATTGGTTACACTATTTTGTAACACTTTTTTAGGCTCTCTTTTCGGCTTCACTTTTTACGAAGTATAAGTTATCATCATTGCGGTTCTTTCATCATCGTACTTTTTCCCAATAGTATAATATAACCTCTCTTTTTGTCTTGTTCTTCATAAAGTGTATTGAACACTTTTACTTCAGATTATTTCTTGCTTTGCTTCAACATTTACATCCATGGATTCTTCGAGTTATAACCCTAGAAAAACTCCTATTCTGAGTAACTTCCCTAATGCTCCGATAAGGCATAAAAGAGGAGGTAGATTACGCAACTTAGGCTCTGTTCGTGGTAGCACTTCAACTCCCCCTTCTAGCTCTGGCCCTTCTTGTGGGACCAGGGGTTCCCACTCTCAGAGGAGCTCTTCTCGAGATAAGGATTCTGAACCACTGCGTGAACCCTTGGTGGATGAAATAATCCCCACAGAATTTTCCTTTTATCATGATAGAGAGTCTTTAAAAACTCAAGTTGCCGCATTAGACCGTGCTGATCTCTATCCCACTCAAATTACAAGTGTTTTAGCACCCGTAGTTCGAAAGGAATGTCATTGGCCTGAAGATTTTCCTATTATTATCCCTAATCCAAACCAAAGAATTTCCTCTTACATAATAGGCTATTCCTTTGTTTACACCTACCTTTTCACTCTAGGGTTTAAACCGGCCATTGACTCAGTCATTCTAGACTTTTTTCATTTTTTCGATGTATGCTTGGGTCAAATTGGACCAATAGTGTGGCGAGTTGTTGCCTGCTTGAGGCATCTCGCTAAAAGAGCAGATGTGGAATTTACTTTCCCCCACTTGATTCACCTTTATTCCCCTAGGGTTTTTCGAAATGGTGTGTTCGATTTAGCAGCTAGGAGTAAAAGGGTCTTGGTGAGTCCTAAAGACGATAAAGACCGCAGCTGGTATGCTCGGTACATTGCTGCTCCCACTGTGGGTTTAGTTGGTGAAAAGAACATCCGTTCCCCAGAAAAGTGGAATTTTGCACGTAAGTATTAAATACGTTCGTGCCTTTTTATTTTCAGCTTTACCTATCTTTCATTATCTTGCTTCTTTTTTCTTCTCAGCAACCATGGGTATTGTTGAATCTGCACCCAATATCCGTGGTTGGGTACAAAAGTTATTGAAAGTTGCTCCAATGGAAGGTAGAACGTGGAAAAGCCTCTCCAGTTGTTATGGATGGAAACCAAAAACTCATGGTGAGAATTTTTATATTTTACCTTACCTATGTTTAATTGTCCTCATTGTCATGGATTTTAACCTTCTTTTTCTTAGGTTTTGCCACTCGAAAAGTTATTCCCGAGGTTGTTCTGTCATCTCGAAAGCAAGATATATCCGTGGGATCTGCGGATCAAGATATAGCTCCGAGATCTGAGAAAAGAAAATCGATCTTAGAAGATGATTCTGAAGGAGAAGGTGAGGGTTCCTTGATAACGAGACCATGAGCCAGGAGACTTATTGTCTCTGAAGATGAGATTGACATCTCCCCTAACCTGTCTCTTTCCGAGCCTGTTGTTTCCCATGTGATCATTCCTGATGATGATGTCTCTCCTCTATCTGACACTCTTGATTCGATAAACCATCTTTTTATCAGTGGTTTTAGTAGTGGCCCTTTAGGACCGGTTCTACTTGAGCTTCCCATGTCTTCTTCTACCTCTACCGTTCCTGTGATTGTTTCTTTACCTCCCTCATCTGTTACTTCCATACCTTCCTCTACTATCCCTCCTCCCATAGTTCACCACACAGAAGTGGGTTTCACAAGTAGAAATTCCGCTATGAGGAGGGTGACCATTGAATTCCCTACTAGTAGCAGCCTTTTGGGGAAGTCTGGGCAAGCTGACGCATGGCTCACACCTCTGATTGTCCCTATTGAGAAAGCTAAACTTGAGAGTCATAGTAATATGACTCTCTTGAATGACATTGTGCATGCCAGTTTGAAGGTATTCTTTAGTTTATTGCTTTACGAAGATTTTTGCTTTGGGAGCCTTAACCTTATTTTCCTTTTCATATGAACAGGTTAACCTTATTGGTACCGAACTTATGAATCGAGTCCCTCTTTTAGAGAAACTGGCTCGTCACTTAAAGAAGACTGCTAATGACGCAGAAGAACCTACCAGAGATTCTCAATTGGAGGCCAACAACTGGAAGGGCCAGTTTGAGAGCTTACAGATTGATATGGAAAATTTACAGACAAGAAAGAGTTTCCCGGAGAAACAAGTTCAAATTCTAACCTCTGAATTGGCAATGCTTAAGGTTGCTTCAGACCAGTCCAAGAAGGAAAAAAAACTTCTTGAATCTTCCTTTTTGGAGCAGTTGTCCAACGTTACTGAGGAAAATAGAGCCTTAAAAGCTTTGTTGACTCAAAAGGAGATGCATGCAGGAGAGGTAGTGCAAGAGTTTTCTAGAACACAAGAAGAATTGCGAACCTCTGCAGACAAGATCCAAGCCTTGGAAAATTCTCACTCCTTACTACAATCATCTTATGATTCAGTTTTACTCAAGAATGAAGAACTCAAGAGTGAGATTACTGCCTGGGAGAAAGAATATGAACTTCTCGAGGAGTCATCCAATATTGAAGTGAGTTGGACTTTTCTAAAATCTCGGTGTGATACCTTGGTAGAGATGAACCAAGAAAATTTTGACCTTGAATCTGAATTGGCTAAGGTGAATGAAACTATTGAGCGAACACAGCAGCCACAAGATTTTTCATCTCCCGAGACTGGTCCTCTCATAACTGAAATTCCTTTGGTTGAAACTCCTATAGCTGGAGTTTCTGAAGTCCCCATGTCTACTGCATCTGAAGTCCCCATGTCTGTTGAGATTGCCACGGGTGTTGCACTTTCCTTAAGTTCATCCACTCCTGTTGTTGTTAGTCAAGTTGAGGTTTTTCCCGTGGGTACTGCCACTACCATGACTGAAGATCAATCCTTAGCTGCTGATGATACAATTGCAGTTGAGCCCGTTGATGATCTCTCCTCAGTTCCTTCCTCTTAAATAGTTTTTATAATTTAAAAATTCCCTTTTTACAGGTGCCGATCTGGAAATCCATGTTCAAAGTGTTTGGTTTTTTGTAATTTAAACTCCTGACCATTAGTTAAAGAAGTTTAAAAGTTTAAGTCCCCAAGCTTTGTTTAAGGGGCACTTTTTGTATGAAAAATTCGACAACTAAGTTTTATACTTGGTCTTTAGTTTTAAAATATTAAGAAGTTTATCTTTAAACCTCCATCTGTTCTATTCATGCCTTTTATTTTTAAGGACTTTAAAGAATAGATTGCATTTTTATTTTCTGAAAATTCTTTCATTATCCTCATGATTAAATGACATGAGTTTTATAAAAGAGAGCCTTTTATATTTTAACACTTGATGAAGAAGACGTCTCAACTTCATAATGATGTTTATTATATGATACAAGAAATAGGAACACACATGTTTATCTAAAATAAATTGAACAAGTTTTTATCTCTGAACTTTGACAAGTCGTGAACCATTCTTTACATGTATTTGAATTACATCTATAACTTTCTCGTAACTGTTTTTCTTGTAACAGATTTACAAAAAGTAGAACAATAGATACGGGGTTTAGAACAATAGATATGGGGTTTTTCCTTATAACCCGTCTTAGTATATAGTCTACACCCTAACTGTTTATGAAGTACAGTGAATTCCCTTTAGCTTCATCATATTAGGAATGGTTTGAGAGGTGACTCCATTGTTCTCACGGGAAAGAACACTATGATGAATGCCTTGACTTGTTAACTTCCACTCCGCTTTCTTCTTAGGCTTGATTTTTCCTCAATCTTGTTTGCCTTTTACATACACTTGGCTGTATATATTATGTAGTCCCCCAAGTGTTTGAGTGTTGAAGTATGAAGCCTCGAGCACTTGATAGTTTCTTTCACTTGATCCTTTCCTGAAAAGGAAATACATACAGGACTTGGGGGTACGATTATAGAAGAAGATTGCTTTACCCGTATATGTTTCTATCAAAATTATTGTAACCCTAGTCCAGGAATTTTAGTGTATTCCATTTTTGCCTTACAGGTCGTGACTCATCATTTAGTACGGGTAAGCGTTTTGCCTATAATCTAAAATCGTTAGTCAAATTTTTAATAATTCAAAAAATAAAATATGACATAATGATACCTGACCATGGGTTTTCCCTTAGAAGTAATATCTATTCAAATGAACAGTATTCCAATGCGAAGGAAGTATCTTCCCTTCCATTGTCTTCAACTCATATGCTCCTTTTCCTGTAATATCATGAATTTTATAGGGTCCTTCCCAAGTTGGACTTAGTTTACCTGCATTGGCTACCTTTGTAGATTGAAAGACCTTTTTAAGCACGTAGTCCCCAATTTTGAAGTATGCAAACGTGTTTTCCTGTTGTAATATCGTTCGATCCCTTGCTTTTGTGCGGCCATTTTTATTAACGCAGCCTCTCTCCTGCCTTCCAACAGATCTAAATTGACCTGCATATTTTCTTCATTGGACTCTTGCGTTGCTTGTGAGACCCTCGTGCTTGGCTCTCCTATCTCAACAGGGATAAATGTTTCAGCCCTGTAAACCAAAGAAAAGGGTGTCTCACCTGTACTTGTTTTCGTGGTTGTACGATATGCCCACAACATTCCAGGTAACACTTCAGGCCAATTGCCCTTTGATTTCTCCAATCGTTTCTTTAAATTATTAATGATAACTTTGTTTGTCGATTCCGCTTGTCCATTCCCTACTGGATGATATGGTGTTGATGTTATCCTTTTTATTTGCCAACTTTGAAAAAATTCTGTGATCTGAGCTCCGATAAATTGAGGACCATTGTCACATACAATTTCTTTTGGTATACCAAACCGGCAAATGATGTTACGCCAAATGAAGTCCTTCACTTCTTTTTCACGTACCTGTTTAAATGCTCCTGCCTCTACCCACTTAGTAAAATAGTCAGTAAGTACGAGTAGGAATTTTACCTGTCCTTTAGCTTGAGGCAATGGTCCTACTATATCCATCCCCCATTTCATAAATGGCCACGGTGCAATAATCGGATGTAATAATTCAGTAGGTCGGTGCATATTATTACCGTACCTCTGGCATTTATCGCATTTAGCGAAAAAGCTCGCTGCTTCTTCTTCCATTTTAGGCCAATAATATCCTGCCCTGATCAAAGTTCTCACCAGTGATCTTCCTCCTGTGTGGTTTCCACAATGTCCTTCATGTATTTCTCTCATTACATATTCCGTTTGAGAAGGTCCAAGGCATCTTGCTAAGGGGCCACCAAACATCTTTCGATAAAGGTTACCTTTCTTTAAACAGTAACGAGCTACCTTTTTACGAAGTGCATATGCTTTTTTCTTGTCATCAGGCACGGTACCATATTGTAAAAAAGCAACAATCTCATTTCTCCAATCCCAAGTTAGATTATTAAAATTTACCTCGTTCTTATTAGGTTCGAGAACTGAGTGAAATAATTGTATAACCGAGGCATTAGCATCAATTGTTATATCAGCTGCGGATGCAAGGTTCGCTAAGGCTTCAGCTTCAACATTATCATCCCTTGGTATCTGGATAACCTTCCAAGTCTGAAACTTCTTGATCAATTCCCTTACCTTTTCCAAGTATTATTGCATTCTTGTCTCCCTGGCTGTGTAAGTCCCCAACATTTGATTAACCACGAGTTGAGAATCACTTTTGATCACCACCTGACTTATCCCAAGTTCTCGTGCCAATTCTAGATCTGCAATCACAGCTTCATACTCCGCTTCATTATTAGTTATGGAGTGACATTTAATAGCTTGCTTAATAGTTTCCCCAGTGGCTGGTACTAAAACAATTCCTAACCCTGCACCTTTAATGTTAGACGATTCATCAGTAAATAAAGTCCATATTCCTGGATTTTCTCCATTAAGTACCTGAACTTCTTTTTCAGCTTTTAATTGCATCCCTTGGCTAAAATCAGCCACGAAATCTGCAAGTACTTGGGATTTTATTGTTGTTCTAGGTAGATACGTGATTTCATACTCACTTAATTCTATAGCCCATTTAGCTAACCTTCCTGATAATTCATGTTTATGCAATATATTACGTAAGGGATATGCAGTTACTACATCAATTGGGTGACACTGAAAATACGGCCTCAATTTTCTAGATGCCATGATTAAAGCCAGTGCTAATTTCTCTAATTGTGGATACCGTGTCTCTGCATCTAACAAAGATTTACTAACATAATAAATAGGAGATTGTTTACCTTGTTCTTCCCGAACCAAAACAGCACTTACCGTAACTTCTGAAACAGCGAGGTAGATGAAAAGCCTTTCACCAACCTTAGGTTTTGCTAACAGTGGTGGATTTGACAAATATGTTTTCAAGTTTCTAAGTGCTTGTTGACATTCTTCATTCCATTCAAAGTGATCTTGCTTTTTAAGGACTGAGAAAAACTTGAAACACTTTTCTGATGACTTTGAGATGAATCTTCCCAAGGCTGCGATCCTCCCTGTCAGTCTTTGAACTTCTTTTTTATTTGTAAGTACATCAGGAATTTCTTCAATAGCTTTAATCTGGGCTGGGTTTACTTCAATACCATGGTTAGAAACAAGAAAACCCAAAAATTTTCCTGATGCCACACCAAATGCACATTTTTCTGGGTTCAATTTCATATTATATTTTCTTAAAATTCTAAATGCTTCAGATAGATGTGATATACGATCCTCTGAATGTTGAGTCTTAACTAACATGTCATCTATATAGACTTCCATGGTCTTACCTAAATGCTCTTGAAACATTTGAGTAACTAACCTCTAATACGTCTCACCAGCATTTTTAAGACCAAATGGCATTACTTTATAACAATAAGTCCCCCTGTCCGTTAAAAAAGACGTTTTTTCCTCATCTTCTGGATCCATTTTGATTTGGTTATAACCTGAGTATGCATCTAAAAAACTTAATAGTTCATGCCCTGCAGTAGCATCAATTAACTGATCTAGATGCGGTAAAGGAAAAGAGTCTTTCGGACAGGCTTTATTAAGATCTATGTAATCCACACAAACATGCCACTTACCATTTTTCTTAGGAACCACAACAGTGTTAGCCAACCAGTTCGGATACTTTACCTCATGAATTGATCCTATTTTGAGCAATTTCTGAACCTCTTCTTGAATCACCTGATTCTTGAAAACTCCTTACTTTCGTTTCTTTTGCTTGACTGGGGGATATGATTTGTCTTCATTCAATTTATGAGTCATGACCTCCGGCGGTATCCCTGTCATATCAGAATGGGACCAAGCAAAATAATCTGCGTTAGCTTTTAAAAATTCAATTAACTTACATTTTACCTCCGGGCTGAGATTTGCTCCTATATACACTTTCCTCTCGGGCCAGTGTATAAATAAAACCACAGCCTCTAAATCTTCGATCGTTGTTTTAATGTTCTCATTTTCCTCTGGTTCTTGAATAGTACCGGGACTTGAATCCACGTCTATTTTTCCTTGTTCAGTTAAGGTTGGCTTTATACCCTCCTCAACTGAATCCTGTAATTGTTATTTGACTTCACCTTGAATAGTTGAATCTGCAACGGAGTTAATACTCCTGGATGTTTGTTGATCGCCTCTGATTTGACAAATCCCCCATGGTGATGTGAATTTAATAACTTGATATAAAGTTGACGGTACGACATCCATGTCATGGATCCATGGCCTTCTTAGGATCATAGTATAAGCCATTTCCATATCTACGACCTGGAACTTAGTATCTTTGACAACACCTTCTGCAAACGTGGTAAGAATCGCTTCGCCTTTGGTTATGACATTAGAGTTATCAAACCCTGACAAGGTATGCGCTTTTGGAACCAACTTGTCCTCAGCTTGCATCTCGCGCAACACGCGTATCAAAATAATATTCACCGACATGCCTAGATCAATCAGAATATGTTTCACATTAGTATCATGTACGAGTAATGATATTACTAGTGCGTCGTTATGTGGAGTCAGGAGGCCTTCTGAATCTGCATCACTGAACATGATATTCTCCTCTTCCAGCACGTGTCGTAACCGTTTTCCATGAGTGATTGTCATTTTGGATATTTTATTGGCTGCGGTATATGAGACACCATTGATATCTTCTCCTCCACTTATAACATTGACTGTTCGTTTAGGTGAGGGCGGCTTCGGGGGCTCCTGTCTATTTTTCATATATGCTTGTTTACCTTTCTCACTGAATAACTCGGTGAGGTATCCTTTCTTTAATAAATGATCCACCTCACTTTGTAAAAATCTGCAATCTGCGGTTTTATGTCCGTAATCGTTATGGAATTCACACCAATGATCGGAGTTTCGTCTGCTTGGGTTTGATCTCATCTCCTTCGGCCACCGTACCTTATCCCCCATGCCTCTTTAAATAGCCACGAGCTCGGAGGTAGTTACATTAAAATTTTAACCGCCGAACCTTGCTTTCAAACTACCGTCATCATCTCGCTACCCACGTGTATTTCAATTGTTTCCAAATCCTGAAGAAGAACCTGATTCCCGATGTCTAGGTTTGTGATCGTATCTTTCTTGTTTTGACCTTGAGTCTTTTCCCGCAGGTCCCATATAGGGCTCGTACCTGTTTTTTCCTGGATCTCCTTTCATTTGCTACATGCTTCAAACTTGTTTTTTCGTCAGTTTTAGGTCGTAGGATGATATTTTCCTCGATCCTCATCTTTGTACTGTATCTATTGTAAACATCATTCCACGTTGTTGCGGGAAATTATTGAAGGCTTTCTTTGAGTCTTCTTGTGGCTTCTGAACTTTTCTTATTCAGATGACTAGTAAAAGCTATGGCTTTCCAGTTGTCAGGTACTCGCGGTAGCATCATTCTTTCCTGTTGAAATCTATCCACAAATTCTCTCAGTAACTCGGAATTTCCTTGCTTGATTTTGAAGATGTCCTCCATCCTTTTTTCAATTTTTTGAGCTCCCGAATGTTCTTTAATAAATAAATCTGCAAGCTCAGCAAAAGAATTTATAGAATTTTTAGGTAAAAGAGAATACTAGGTTAATGCTCCTTTGGTGAGTGTTTCACCAAATTTTTTGACCACGACCGATTCAAATTCTTGCTTAGTCAAGTCATTCCCCTTGACTCCTGTGGTGAATGCAGTGATGTGGTCTCGTAGGTCTTTCTTCGGAATTGGGAGGGGGCGGCACTCGGCTTCCATGGTTGTTGAGAATATTTATCTATGTCTACTCCTTTGATCACGGGCGGTACCCGGGTATTTGTTCTATGCATTCATATATTTCTCCTTAAGCTATTTCTGCAAGGTTAGTACGATATTTTGTAAATCAGAATTAACTAGATTACCTGGGTCTCCTTCTTGCATTTCACTAGGAGTTCCACCATTGCCTGAATTAACCAGTCCAGAACGAGAGTTCTCTAATGTATTATTGTTTTGGGTTGGTGTGGGCGGAGCAGCAGGTAATTGACTAACGAAAGTTTGAAGAGCTTTACTGACTTGAGGGGCAATTATTTTTTGCAATGCCTCATTCATGTTTTCAACATTGTCAAGTTGATCCTGTCCATCTGCATGAGATCCATCAGGAGTGCCTTCACGAGATCATCGTGGTGAGCCTCGTGGAGAGCCTTGTGGAGAACCTCGTGGAGAATCTCCTTGAAGTTGTTGGATTGTTTGAATTTCTGAAAGTCCTTGGGTGTTGTCATTGTTGTTAGACATGATTGATATGAACAAGAAAATCAAGTAGAAATAAAGTTGATTATTAGATTCCCGGCAACGGAACCAATTTGTTTAACCAAAAAATAGACTTTTAGTCAAAGCTAGAATTTAGAAGAATCGGGTTACTGATAATCGAAAAAAGCAAATAAGGAAGAGAATTTCGAAGTACTCAAATGTATAAGCTAGTAAATCAGAGTGTATTTCAATAGTAACTTGTGTCTCAATTGATTACATATTTCCCCTTTTATAGATCTTTTTGGGAATCTTTAGGGATGTCCGTTACATCTAAGTCATAATGAGGTTATTATGAATAATTAATGACATTAAATGCTACGTTACATAATCATTACATTGAATAGAAATATTTCTTAACGGTTCCAGCATTTATTACTCTTGAAATGCGGTATTGCTACCTTCTCCTTTAGCCCGGTTCATTATTCTTCCCGTTGCTCGTAGGTAATTGAACTTAAATAGGTACGGGGTTAACTTAAATAGGCACGAGGTTGCTGAGCCTTATCTCGTACCTTTTTTTGACCTTCTGTCTCGTACCTCCCTTTTTGTCTATTGTATCGTACCTCTTTTCTTCTCCGAGCCAGTCTATAATTCTCAGACCAATTATCACCTATTATTTATACCACGTGTCATGACATGTCACCATTCATTTATGCATACAATTTTCCCCAATACAGTACCTCTAAAAGGTACTAACACATAGGGGTGTACATGGACCGGGTTGGTTCGGTTTTTATCAAAACCAAACCAAACCAACTATATCGGTTTGGATTTGGTCGGTTTTATCGGATTTTTCGGGTTTTCGAGTTTTTTGTTATTTACATATTATTCAATCTTACTTAGTTAAATATTTGATACGTACACATCTATTTAATAAAAATATAAAAAATTGACAAATATATTATCAGTTAAAATATTCTTATGCGAGAATTCCATTAGTTAACATATAATAATTATTTTTTTAGTTGTCTGACAATAATTTTTCGTTGATATACACTTTCAGGTTATCCGAATTTAGTAATTAAACATAAAAATTAATATGATACCTAAATATTAATAACCACTTNAATAAATATGGAGCACTTCATATTCTATTAAAATTTATATCCCGCAAGAGAATCCCAGATATTTCTAGATTTTTTTAAAGAAAAATTTTATATAAAATATTAAATAATATATATAAAAATTAAATATTTATATGTCCCGTTGGTTCGAATTTTTTTGATTCAATACCAAACCAAATCAAACCAAACCGTGTCGGATTTTTTAATCGGTTTGGTTTGACTTTTCGGTTTGGTGTGATTTTTCGGTTCGATTTGTACACCCCTGCTAGCACACACCAAATTAGATTCTTTCTAGCAATTACTTTCCTTCTTCTCAAGCTATTCACAAACGTGTTTTAGTGAAAATTCAAGTTATTGCTGAAATATTGTATTTCGATTTTTGCTATGTAAAAAGTTTGGAGGATTTTTTTTTTTTTTTTGGTCAAAAGGATATTTTATTCATACTACTTAAACAGAAGGATACATAAATTCCTTAAGAACAATGAATATACTATGAAAGTTGCGAATTTCCGTTCCCCACAAATCTATTTCCTAACATTAATTCAGACCTTTCGAGCTTTCAAACTTACTTTTAAATTGCCCTTTAATATTACTTTTAACCATTTTAAAGAATAATGCACTAAGAATTCAATAAAAATGTTCTGAACTATTACCAATATAAATTGTCAAAGTTGGTTTATATGCTTAATATTCAAAAAGCAAATAGATCCAAATATGAAGTGCATTTTTTTTTTCATTTTTCAATTACATTCCATTATAAATTTATCTATAAATCATAGTTAATTTTAAAATCTTAATTATTAGGCAAGATGTTTATTGTAAATAAATCATACTAGAAATTGAAGTTACTAAAAATTAGGCAGGAAATTTATTTTAAATAAAATGTTACTCAAGCTTGAATTTCTAGGTGAGGAATTTATTATAGATAAAATCTTACTCAGATCTAAATTACTAAATGTTAGGCAAGGAATTTATTATAAAAATCTATTCAAATTTAAATTACTGAATATTAGGAAGTAACTTGTTATAAACAAAATCTAGCTCAAATATTAGGCAAGGAATCTATTATAAAATATACTCAAATTTAAATTACTACTACTAAATATTGGGCGAGGAATTTATTGTAATAAATCTTGCTCTAATTTAGTTTATTACATAACTATTAGGAGTTCTTAGCTTAGTTCAAATAAAAAAAGATTTTATGGCCAAAATTTAAATAATTACAAATCCAAAATATAAGAAAAAATTATATGACGATCTTTATTTAAACGATAAAAATGTAGATCAGCATTTGATATTGTCCGTGCTGAAGAATTATCTATTATTGTAGATCAAATTAACTTGATTTAAAAAAAAAAGATTATAACCACATCAATGTGAGCTCAAACTCAATTATTAAGGGGCAGATATGGAGAACATAATGTATAATAATTAATAGACATGGACGTGCAAGTTTTTTTTTTTGGTTTCCTAACCGGTGTCCGATATTCGGGTTGGAGCCCGACTATATCTGGATTCGCACTGCGTAAGACCTCATTCGAAAGGAAGTGTTCCCTATCAAAAATTTTTCCATACTCAAGACTCGAATTCGAGATCTCTAACTAAGGAAAAAATAGTCTCATCTACTGCACCATATCCTTCCGTGGCAGGGAGGTGCAGGTCTGAAAGCGTCAATCAGCCCTTTGAATAAATTTTAAAAAAAAAAACAATACACCTGTATCATTCATATGAATGCTTTTATTTGCCTTTTAATGAACTTAATTATTTTAATACAAAGAACACACTTTATGACAACTTTCCATCTTCCAAAATTGAGAAAGCTTTTTAAAAGGAAAAAATCGAAAATGTTTCCTTAAAATCAGCCCAAATTAACATAATGTATTATTAACTCAATAAAAGAACACCGTCATATCATATGCTTACAGAATATACCAAAATCAATAATTACCATCTTCTCATTGTCAACATCAGTATCAGAAACACTAATAAGGATAAAAAACCGAATCAGATTATAATATCAATCAATATCCAGCGCCTCAAATTTCACACTTATATTTAGTCTGTTCACATCTTCATATTTTTTCTATAAATAAACAAGCCAAAAATCAGTACCAATACATCCTTTTAAAAGTTTAAGCTTCAATTTTTAAAAGCAAAAAATATATGAAAATGGCTTCAAATTCAACCACTTCTCTGTTCTTGACACTATTTCTTATTACACAGTGTTTATCAGTCCTAACTGCTGCTCAAGATTTCGACTTTTTCTACTTTGTTCAACAGGTTTACATCCAATTTAATTAATTACTTATTATATATTTAGATGTAATTTTCTCTGTTTTACTTTAGTTATTTTTAATTAATATATCTCTTTGTATTTTATGCAGTGGCCAGGATCTTACTGTGACACTAAACAAAGTTGTTGCTATCCCAAAACTGGAAAACCAGAATCAGATTTTGGAATTCATGGACTTTGGCCTAATAACAATGATGGCTCTTACCCATCAAACTGTGATTCTAACAGTCCTTATGATCAATCTCAGGTACTCAAAATTCTAATAAGCTTCTTCTTTTTATGGTTTCACGGGTTTCTCACCCGGTGTTCAGTACTCGCATTGGTGCTCAATTAATCTAGATTTACACCGCGTAAGATCCATTAAATGAAAAATCCTTCCTACAGAGATTTTTTTCATACCCAACGCTCGAACCTAAGACATCTGATTAAGGGTGGAGGGATACTCGCCATCTCAGAACCTTAATGATAGCATCTTATTCTAATTGCTGGGAGAGGCGGACCCAGGAATTTAACATGGCGGGGGCACCACTATTTTGCTCACCCAGTGCCCCCTAAAGGCTTTAAGTGTTTAGGGTGACAATTTATTTATATAATCATTTTCAAGGTGTATAGTTAAACATATACAAGATTTATCCGAAATTTACGGGGTCCAGTGACCACTTAATGCTATACATAAGTCCGTCTTTGATTACTGGCAGTAGAAGATAGAAAATATTAGAGTAATTTGTTTTTGGGTTCAATCTGTAGGTTTTTAGCGTTGAAGACATCACCTTCTTAAAATTATGTTATATGTTTAAGAATTTTATAAATGTTCAAAATTTTAGTAATTTTACGCTATATATCTCTGATTCTTGTTAAAAATACTGAGTCCAATTAAATTTACTATGCAGGTTTCTGACTTAATCAGCAGAATGCAACAAAATTGGCCAACACTAGCATGCCCAAGTGGTACTGGCTCTGCATTTTGGTCACATGAATGGGAAAAACATGGCACTTGTGCAGAAAATGTTTTTGACCAACATGGTTATTTCAAGAAAGCTCTTGATCTCAAGAATCAAATTAATCTTTTGGAAATTCTTCAGGGTGCTGGAATTAACCCTGATGGCGGATTTTATAGCTTGAACAGCATTAAAAATGCGATTAGAAGCGCGATTGGATATGCTCCTGGAATTGAATGTAATGTAGATGAGTCGGGTAATAGCCAGTTATATCAAGTTTATATTTGTGTCGATGGCTCGGGTTCAAATCTCATCGAATGCCCTGTTTTTCCTAGAGGAAAATGTGGCTCCAGCATTGAGTTCCCAACATTTTAAGCCAGTTATTGTTCCTCGGCCATTTCACATGCCTCATTTTGTTATTTCTTTCCATTGTACTATTTCTTGTTTACTTATGTATACATGTTCTAATCACTGTAAAAGGCTATGCCTTCTTTGGAGGAATTATACATTGAAATAGTTGCATTGTTTCTTCTTATTACTCAACACTTAAAAGCAGAGGCAGACCCATGTGTATGGGTGAGGGGTCATCGACCCCCATAAACTTCGGCCGAAATTTTATATATATATATATATATATATATATATATATATCTTGAAAATAATTAATTTAAAGCAGTTGATGCCCTGAGCACTACAAGCCTTTAGGAGGCATTGGTTGAGCAGAATAATGTACTCCCGTCGCATAAAAATTTTGGGTCCGTCTCTGACTGAAAGGTATCCGTCGCATAAAAATTCTGGGTCCGCCTCTGACTAAAAGGTATTATCCGATTTTTTAGATATCTATTGTATCCAAGGGGGCAATTTTAATTGATGTGCATGAACATAGGCAAATCTAGTGCATGGACTATGGGTTCCCGGGAACCCAGTAATTCTTGTGTAGACACTGTATTTATATTAAAAATTTACTAAATATTGATAAATATTTGATTGTGAACCCAATTATTATTGCATATTAATTTGAAATTACGGTAGGAACTAATAAGTCTCAAATCCTGAATCCGCCTCTGTGCATGAATCAGAGGCATGAATCAGATCCTGCTTTGTGAGTTGTGACCAATGCAATTGGTGCTGGCAAAATGAATAAAAATATATAAGTATCTATCCATTATCTACTAAAATATGGGTCAGATAATTAACCATTTAGAACAGAATCATATGTGAATAATATTCATAATATCCGCGGAAAAAATGAATAAACCATGGGTCTAAAGTAAATTCTATTTGATTCAGTTCACTTGCTAATTGCCGCTTCAGAATTCGTTTCTGTTACATGGATATCTCTCTCTCTCTTTTATTTATTTATTGTTTGCCTTTTTACCTTCCCCTGGTTCAGTTCAATGACAAGTAACATTATAAGCAATTTTTTTCTATATTGTATTTGTATAATTTCAAATTCAAAAATATCCTTTAGTTATGGTGTTGTCTTATTGGGTATACAAGCAGCAATTGAAAGAAACAAAAAACACCCAGAACACAAGCTAAAAAGTTCGAACTTTACCAAGAGAAAAAGAAATATGGTTTCAAAAGCTAAAATATTCGAATTTTACCAAGAGAAAAAGAATATAACTTCAGAAGCTAAAGCAACGAATTTTCTGCGGAAGCTCAATCTTTAAATAACTATATAGATATAATATAAAAAGTTTAAAACCGAGTAAAAGCGACTTTTTTCTTTTTATTTGAATCGATTATTTTAGAGTAAAATGTGTTCAGATAATCTTATTGATATATACCCATTTGGCAATAAACAATTAGAAATGGAACAAAAGGTCATGAGAGAGAAACAAAGAGGGGAAAAAATTGTCGTTTTTACAATATTGAGGCAGGATTTTTTTTTAACAATGATCAATGTTTGCAACAAATTATATGTGATACAAAAATAAATTACAATCACAAAATAAATATGAAGAAATTTATTGATAAAATGATGCAGGTACAATTCTGTTTCTCCCTTGATTCTTCTCTCCTTATAATCTCCGTGATTCGAGGGCTGAAGCGTATTTCTCGAATGTAAGGATGATGCAGACCTCCTGTATGTATTTGATCTCCGGCTTCTTGAATATTTCATTGTCAAGAAGTATCCGGCCATATTATGGTCTCTTTGTGAGTATTTCATGAGTTTATGGGATTTTTGAGACACCTCTTCAAGTGAATATGTATCCCTTTATATAGGTATGAGTTAGGGTTTAGGATAATAGACTCCTTAAATTTCTAGAGTCATGTAGTATCTTTAATTTAGAATTTGCTTGATCCCTTAAAATTTCGATATCTATAACCATATTTTATGGATAATCATATAATTCGTTAGTTAACTAATTATTTATTTGTATTAAATATGGGCAGGTTGAATATCTTATTTGTTTTTACCTAACCTATTTTTAACCTTGCCATATCCTACTTGACATTTGGCACCTCTAAAATGCAGCCAGGTGTACATTTTGTGCTCTTTGTTAATTATATAAAAATACAAAAAAGAGAGAAAAAAAGGATAGCATGCATTGAACTCCCCCTACGACTGTTTCTACGGAAAGTGGTTAAAAATATCCTACTACTATATAAAAAAGATTATGTCTAATATTATTGTGACGTTATAAAACTGATACAAAAATATTCCTCCTCCGTTAGTGCCCCCGCTGTGGCCAATACTATCTACGTGGCTTGACATTTTACAGAGTTGGACGCTACGTTGCATGCCAACTCATTACCGACTCTAATCCCATTTTACCCTCTTTCCCACTTCTTCTTCCACTACCATCTCCCCATTTACCCCAACTGTAACAGCCACCATACCCTCCTCCACAATCTTTTCAAATGTATCAAGAATATCCAGCCATTTTTGACAAAGAAGTATTGCGTCTTTCCATCCACCAAATTCAACTAGTCACAGAGATAAAATGTTCATGATTACAACAAAAATACAGTAACTAAAAGATTCGGAATTAAACTAAACAAAAAGAATCTTGATTTTGATTTTAAAGTAACTGTGCTTACCGGCTTCTCATAAAATTGGAATATGGGCAGCCTAAGCCCCGACGTCCTTACATCTGCAACATCAGGTTAAATCCACAAGTCATTTAGTTGTAATTCTCGAAAATTAGCACAGACCAATTCAAAGTGTTTGTGAATATGCCTTAGTGAATGTTGATAACTTTATGTCAAACTTACTTCACTCCATCCTCATTGAAAAGGGAGTCCGGAATTCAATTGTGGTTCTTTTTGGACTCAAAATACATAAATAGGTGGGAAAAAAAAGATGACATTTTTATATATAGTGTCAAAATACTTGGTGCTATACATTAACGTTAACTGTGCCGTTAATGTATAGCGCCAAGTATTTTGGCACTATACTGAAAAAGCTGACACGCCCAGGTATAATGCCAAAATACCCGGCACTATACCCCTTTTTGAAAATCGGACCGTCTTCTTCATCGTCGTTCTGGTTCTTCTTCATTAATATTTTACTCCTTCTTCTTCTTGGTCCCCCACTCCCATACCCGCTGGCCCACTATTTTTTTTAAAAAAAATTATGGCTCCCCCCTTCACATAAAAGGTGAAGAACGTAGGTCCTACATTCGAGTAGAGCTTCGTATTATTGTTGATTCACACTTTTAGAGTTAAAATTTCAATCTATTTGCTTTCCGAAAATTCTAAAACGAGGTATTTCGGTTTATTTTAAGTTAAAACTTTTATAATAATGCATATTATTTGATTTCTATGTGTTCTATTTAGGTTGTGTTTTTTTTTTTCGAAACTAGCATGTTAAATTTATCTGGATTTAATACTAGTGTTTTATAAAAAAAATATAAATTCGTCAAATAAATTTGTCTGTTAATATCCTGATTTATATATATGTATTTTCATGTCGTTTTATCTTTTATTTTTATTGAATTTATTTGTTGTTTATGTTTAGTTTAGATTATTTTTTAGCGTAATAAAATCTAGACCTTTTTAGCGCAGTAAAACGTAGACCCTTTTAGCGCAGTAAAATTTAGAGCATTGTAGAGTAGTAATGTGTAGTATTTTAGCTTAGAATTTCTTTTATTTAAGTATGTTATACTGGTAGTTGAAAATGCAAACTTTGTACAATTAAATTAATAATCGTATCAACACACATAATTAGTAATTTGTACAATTAAGTTATTAAAAAATATAAATTTAAATTATAAAAAAAAATACATAATTATTAATGAGAGTTTGGTTCCACTGGGCCTCAAAATATCGAGCTCGGAACCCATAAGGGTGTGTGTGTGTGTGTGTGTGTGTGTGTGTGTATATATATATATATATATAAAATTTGTACAATTAAGTTATTACAAATATGAATTTAAATTATAAAAAATACATAATTATTAATAATAATTTGGTGCTTCTGGGCCTCAAAATATCGAGCCCGGAACCCATACAGAATAAAATACAATTTACATATAATTACTGTTGTCGTATAGCGCCAGGTATTTTGGCGCTATATCTGGGCGTGTCAGCTTTTTCAGTATAGTGCCAAAATACTTGGCGCTATACATTAACGGCACAATTAACGCTAATGTATAGCACCAAGTATTTTGGCGCTATATATAAAAATGTCATCTTTTTTCCCCACCTATTTATGTATTTTGAGTCCAAAAGAACCACATTATTGTTCCGGAACCATCAAAAGGTTATTAGCAGTATTGATAGCTATGATATGTGCAAAGTTATATGACAATTTTCTTTGTAAATTTTTGTTTCAAGGCTTTCATTTTTTTCTTTTGGGATTTTAAGTTTAAGTTCAATTATCCATAAATGAATGCTAAGGTCCATTAAAAGAATAAAAAATGATATTTCAATCTTTGACGGCTGGATATGATTCTGATAAAGTTTTAATATCAAATATGTCAGATTTATCGTAGATAGCTTGACATAAAATAGAGTAAATTGATTGGAGGTCGCATGTCACGTGGCGTCTACCTCAGAAAAATATCAGGCCATGTGGATAGTGTTGGCCACATTGGAGGGCACTAACAAATGAGGTGCACTTTTGCACTAATTTATAATGTTGAGGGTATTGTGTTACACCCAATATTTTCGTACGTGAGAGTACGTTGTAAGTCAACTGATGTAAGATCAGAAATGAGATCGTCTTTAAAAGTAAATAAATTAAGTTAATCATGTTACCATGGGGGTTACAAATATTTAAGATCACTAATACCAAGTACCAAGAGTGTTGGAAGGATTAGAAGCTAAACGAATCGAAAAAAATAAGTGTCGTCAAAAGTCGACAAGCTGGGATGTTATAACATGTACTTTTGGGGTGAGACTAGGGTTCTTAACATTGTAAGGAGATTATGTTATGGGTTATTTTAGTCTCATGATAGTCGTGTATTATGTATTGAAGTCAAGCGAGTTGTGGAACAAAAGTTGTAAAAGGCCATCACAAGTTACATTCATAAATGTGTTAAAACATAGGTCAAATGTAGCTGAGCTTTTCTCCCAATATACTTGTAATTAGGAGATAATATATCTATCAAATTGAATTTCTATGAGTCTAGTTTACAACGCATTAAACTGTTTGTTGATACGATATCAGAATAGAGAGATATCTGCAGTTTCACGAGACTTCGCAGACTGCATAGGTACCAAATAGGTGTGTCACTAAAGCTTTTTGAGAAATACATTTTGTATATTGTATGAGATGTTTTGGGACATATTATACACCAAATTAAAAGTCTTGAAATTTAGTTTCTAATGCTTTTAACCGTTCGTTCATATGACATCTGAATAAAAAGAAATAAGCGTCGAAAGAAGGGCCAATGCTAGGGTGTCAAGCTAGCACCTCTTTAACTTTTCAAAACTTGATATATATATATATATATATATAGGTTTTAAATCATATTTTATCTTTATTTTTTTCATAGAAAACCACCATAGAACCCCCAAAAACTTACCCTTAAGCTCTTTACAAGGGTTTCCAAGAAGATTAAAATCAGAGTACGAAATCAAGAAGCGTTAACATTAGAACGATCCCTACGACGTAAGTATTGCTACATCGCCTCTCTTTTTCTTTGTAGTTTGAGTTTTGGAAGGTGCTTCATAGTTAAGAAAATATCTAATTTCTGTATTTAAAATTTTAAATATCAAGAAAGGTTTATAAATTCGTTTTCTAATAGTTAAAACTCACAGGACGGTGATCAAAAGCCGTGAGTTCGATTTATTTCGCTTTTAGTAGACTTTTTTATAGTCCACTTGTGTTGGCCTCTTGTGCTGATGTTTTGTAGACTTTTGGAGGAGAAAAGGTGCGGAGAAACATGACATAGTGATGGAATGGTCGGCTGGTCGTTCTTCATTATATTTTTTAGGTTGTTTGACACTACTTTGGTTGTCGTTTCATGTGTGAAGTAATGCATCTCGTATTGGACTTGGTGCGGTATAGATGTAGGATGGCAAGGTCATTGCTTATGCTTCGCGTCTGTTGAAGATTCATGACAAGAACTATCCAGTCCATGATTTGGAGTTAGCAGCAATTGTTCACGCGCTGAAAATTTGGAGGCATTATCTGTATGGAGTGGCATGTGAGGTGTTCACGGATCACATGAGTTTGCAATACTTGTTCAAGCAGAAGGAGCTAAATTTGAGGCAGAGAAGGTCATTTGATTTGTTACAAGACAATGATATCACCATCTTATATCATCTAGGAAAAGCCAATGTGGTGGCCGATGCTTTGAGTAAGAAGTCAGCCAGTATGGCAAGTCTTGCATATATTTCGGTCGGTGAGAGACCGCTTGCTCGGGATGTTCAGGTTTTGGCCAATCAGTTCATGAGGTTGGATATTTCTAAGCCCAGCCGCATATTAGCTTGCGCAGTTTCTTGCTCTTCTTTATTGGAGTGTATCTCAGATCGGCAATATGATGATCCTCATTTGTGTGTCTTTAGAGACACGGTGTATCACGGAGGTGCCAAGTAGGTTACATTAGGAGATAATGGAGTTTTGAGGCTGCTGGGTCAAGTTTGTGCGCCTAATATGGATGGGCTCCGGGAGTTGATTTTAGAGGAGGCCCATAGTTCCCGGTACTCTATTTATCTGGGCGCCACCAAGATGTATCGGGATTCGCAGCAGCATTATTGGTGGAAGAGAATGAAGAAGGACGTTGTTGCATATGTGGCTCGGTGTTTAAATTGTCAGCAGGTTAAGTACGAGCATTAGAGACCTAGTGGTCTGTTCCAGAAGATTGAGATTCATGCGTGGAAGTGGGAGTGTATCACTATGGACTTCGTTGTTGGACTCCCACAGACTCAGAGGAAGGTCGATGCAGTGTGGGTTATTGTTGATAGGCCGACCAAGTCAACGTATTTAATTCATGTGGCAGTCTCCAATTCTTTCGAGAGGTTAGCTGAGATCTATATCCGGGAGATTGTTCACCTTTATGGTGTGCTCGTGTCTATCATTTCAGACCGAGGTATGCAATTTTACCTCACATTTCTAGAGAGCAGTTCAGTGGGAGTTGGGCACACGGGTTGAGTTGAGCACAACATTTCATCCTCAGACGGACGGGCAGTTCGAGCAGACTATTCAGATTTTGGAGGATATGCTTCGAGCTTGTGTCATTGACTTCGGAGGATCGTGGGATCAGTTTTTGCCTTTAACGGAGTTTGCCTACAGCAACAACTACCAGTCGAGTATTCAGATGGCACCTTATGAGCCTTTTTATGGTAGGTGGTGTCGGTCTCCAGTTGGATGGTTTGAGCTGGTAAAGGCTCGGTTGTTGGGTACGGATCATGTGTAGGATGCCTTGGACAAGGTCAGGATAATTCAGGATAGGCTTTGTACAGCTCAGTCCAGGCAAAAGAGTTATGCCGACCGTAAGGTTTGTGATTTGGCATTCATGGTCGGTAAGCGGGTATTGCTTCGGGTGTCGCCTATGAAGGGTGTGGTGAGATTTGGGAAGAGGGGCAAGCTTAGCTCTAGGTTCATTGGTCCATTTGAGATTCTTGATCGAGTGGGGGAGGTGGTTTACAGACTTGCGTTACCGCCGAGCTTATCAGCCGTGCATCCAGTGTTTCATGTGTCCATGCTTCGGAAGTATCATGACGATCCATTCCACGTGTTAGACTTTAGCATTGTCCAGTTGGACAAGGACTTGTCATATGAGGAAGAGCCGGTAGCTATTCTAGACCAGCAGGTTCGTCACTTGAGATCGAAGAATTTCCCTTCTGTTCGTGTTCAGTGGAGAGGTCAGCCTGCTGAGGCATCAACCTGGGAGTCTGAGTCCGATATGTGGAACCGTTATCCCAATCTTTTTCCTGACTAAGGTACTTCCTTCTTATGTTCATTTGAGGACGAGCGGTTGTTTTATAGGTGGAGGATGTGATGATCCAAAACCTCTTTTTTACTTCACTTTGATTTACGTGCGTGGTCCGAACCCATATCCGAAAAGCCTTCTATGTGAAAAGATGAGAAGTAGAAATTTTTAGAGTTAAAAATTTGATTATGGTTAACTTTGGTCAATCTTTTTTGCAAACGGACTCGGATCCATGTTCCGACAATCCCAGGAGGTCCGCAGTAAAATATGGGACTTGGGTTTATGCCCGGAACTGAACTCCGAGGTCCTAAGCCTTAGAAATCAATTTTTGAAAGAAATTATTTTGCTGAATTATCTAAGAAATGAAGAAAAGAATTAATGTTTGAAACCATTGGTATCGGGCCCGTATTTTGGTTCTAGAGCCCAATACAAACTTGTTGTAGTATTTAAATGATAACTGTGAAATTTAGTAAAAAAAAATGGAGTTTATTTGAAGTGAGTTGGACTTCCGGTTAAAGAGTTATAAACTTTAAGTGTTCTTGATGAAAATGATGAGTTTAAGGTTTAATTCATAGTTTTACATGTTATTTTGATGATGTGATCACACAAGTGGGTCCATATGATGTTTTTGAGTTAGTATGCATATTTGGTTTAGAGTCCCGAGGGCTCGGGTAAGTTTCGGATAGGTTTCAGGATGTTTTAGACTTAAAAACACAGCTGTTGTAGGTTCAGAGAAGTTGCGGATCTCTGAACCCGCCTGTGTGGTTCGGAATGATATTGTGCTGTCGCGGAGGGGGCCTTTGCGGCCACACTCGATTTTGTGCAGTCCGTGGTGAGGAAGAATCTGCAGGTTCACTGGTCTGACTTTTGAAGCCTATATCTTTTGATCTACAAGGAAATTTGAGATAATTCAGAAACTAAAGTTGTAGCCCTTCGTGTCTTGTTTCCAGAAAGGTAAAGAAATCACAATTTGAACATTTTTAGAGAAAGTTATGGCCAAAATACTAAAGCATGTCACCGCAGTCAACATTTTGAGCTCCGCGACCGCACTCCTTTTTGTGCGGTCCGCACAGAGGGTCTGAGATGAGTATATTTAAATGGGATTTTCAGTTATTTTTTATTTTTCAAAACCCCAAAAACATAATAGGCAATTTTTCAAACAATCTTTCTTCTCCAAAATATTAGTAAGTGATTTATAACTCATTTTCTTTACTCCTTAACTTCTTTTTACAAGATTTTATCCTTGAATCTAGGGTTTTCATGGTGGAATTGGGAATTTTTGGTAAAACCTAAGAATATTAAAATTTGTGGATTTAGACCTCAAATTTGAGGTTGGATTCCAAAATTAATTATATATCTGGGTTCGGGGGTGAATGGTTAATCGGTTTTGATCTGAATTTCGGGTTTGGACCATGCGGACCCGTGCTCGATTTTTGGCTTTTTGGGAAAAACTTTAAAAAACTTATTTCCATGCATTAGAATTGATTTATTTAGCATTCATTGATATAGTTAAGTAACTTGTGGCTAGATACAAGCGAGTTGGTGGTGGAATCAAGAGGTAAAACGGTAATTGAGGCTTGAATTGTGTTTGTGGCATCGAGGTAAGTGTTTGGACTAACCTTAGCTTGAGGGATTAGGAGTTGTGTCCTATTTTCTATGTGCTATTTGTTGAGTATGACATATAAGCATGGTGACGAGTATCTATATATCGGTGTCAAGCATGCCCGTGAGTCTTATGTTATGATTAATATAACTCCATCTGTATTGCTGATGTTTAATGTGATGATATCTATTGTTGAACAAGGTTTGTGGAAAGAGTATTGGTATTTGAACAGTGAAGAGCGTTGGCTCAAGTTGTAGAGTGATTTGTGGAAGTGTAATTGAAAATTGAACCTTATAGAGCATTGGCTCAAATTGTGAATCGAGTTGTGAAGTAAATTTGAAAAAGAGAAGAGGATTATGACATTTTTCCCTTGCTAGGATATTGTTGCTTTTAATATTGTACCCTTGCCGAGATGTGTTGATATTGATGTTGTTCTCTTATCGGGATTTTATGGTGATTCTATTTAATTCCTTTCCCTTATTGTTTGTGTTTGTTGTTTGGGTGAGGAAGAGTATTAAAGCACGAAGGATGATGTCGTATATGATTTTGTGAGGAAGAGTGTAAAAGCACGAAGGGTGATGTTGTGCCGCACGGTGTACCATTATGTGCTTTTATATGAGTCATTATGTGAGGTAAAAGCATGAAGGATGATGTCGTGCCAATTATACTGATTTTCATGGTGAGTACGAGTGTAAAAGCACGAAGGGTGATGCCGTGCACTTGTCCTTGATTTTCCTGATTTTATTTGTAATTGAGTTATGACGTTCTTTACGCTTACTTACTGATTTCGTGTTGTTACTTGATTTTATTTTAATATTATTGATTCCCTTGCCCAAATTTCTTTGTGATGATTGCTTGGGCGAGGAAGAGTTAAAACACGAAGGGTGATGTCGTGCATTATTTTGGTGAGAGGGTGTTAAAGCACGAAGGTTGATGTCGTGCATTGTTTTGGTGAGAGAGTGTTAAAGCACGAAGGGTGATGCCGTGCACGTGTCTTTGATTTCTTGATTTTTATTGATAACTGAGTTATGGTTTCTCCACATTTAATTATTGGTTTTCTGTTGATACTTGTTGTACCCAGCAACATGATCCCCCTTCCTATCTTCAATTGAACTGTGGTGATCCTATTATTTATTCATTGTTCTTTTGTTATTATTCGATGTCCCCGCAACATGTTTTTCCCTCCCATCCTTAGTTGTACATTTCTACTTGTATTGTTCCGCTGTATACGATTTAACTGCACAGATTTATTTTGGTAGTCTGGTCCTAGCCTCATCACTATTTTGTCGAGGTTAGGCTAGGCACTTACCAGCACATGAGGTCGGTTGTGCTGATACTATACTTTGCACTCTTTTGTGCAGATCCCAGTGTTGTAAATTACAGACCGCAATGAGATAGCTGTTTCGTGTTCATTAGGCGACCCGAGGTAGTCCTGCAGGCATCCGCAGGCCTTGGAGTCTCTTTCTATATTTATTCGTGTTTCTTTCATGTATTTCCAAAGACAGAGTTGTGTTCTTTCTTTCAGACTTTTATTTGTAGTACTCTTAGACTGTCTGTGAAGTTGTGACACTATTCTTGGGTAGATTGTTATGGATTGAAATTCGTAGCATTATTAAAACTTGAAATTTAGCCTTCCGCCTATTAAATTATGTTATTTATTAATTTTTGGTTCTAAATTTTTACTAAATTAAAAAATGGAAACCGGGCAAATAATTCAATTAGTTGGCTTCCCTAGCTTGTACTAGTAGGCACCATCACGACCCCCGAGGGTGGAAAGTCCGGGTAGTGACACTAGGTGTACATTTTGTGCTCTTTGTTAATTATATAGAAACACAAAAAAGAGAGAAAGAAAAGGATAGCATGCATTGAACTCCCCCTATGATTGTTTCTAAGAAAAATGGTAAAAAATATCCGACTACGATGTAAAAACGATTATGTCTAATATTACCATCGACGTTATAAAACTGATAAAAAAATATCCCTCCTCCGTTAGTGCCCTCCACTGTGGCCAATACTATCTACGTGGCTTGACATTTTATAGAGTTGAACGCCACGAGGCATGCCACCTCATTACTACCTCTAATCCCATTTTATGCTCTTTTCTACTACCATCTCCCCATTTACCCCAACTGTAACAACCACCATACCTTCATCCACAATCATTTCAAATGTATCAAGAATATCCAGCCATTTTTGACAAAGAAGTATTACATCTTCCCATCCACCAAATTCAACTGGTCACAAAGACAAAATGTTCATGATTACAACAAAAATACGGTTACTAAAAGATTCAGAATTAAACTAAACAAAAAAAAATCTTGATTTTGATTTTAAAGTAACTGTGCTTACCGTCTTATCATAAAATTGGAATATTGGCAGCCTAAGCCCCGACGTCCTTACATTTGCAACACCAGGTTAAACCCACAAGTCATTCAGTTGTTGTTCTAAAAAATTAGCACATACCCATTCAATGTGTTTGTAAATATGCCTAAGTGAAAGTTGATAAATTTATGTTAGAAACTTACTTCACTCCTTCCTTATCAAAAAGGTTATTTAGCAGTATTGATAGCCATGATATCACAATTTTCTTCTTAAATTTTTGTTTCAAGGCTTTCATTTTTTTCTTTTGGGATTTAAGTATTATTCATAAATGAATGTTAAGTTCCATTAAAAGATATTTCAATCTTTTGATGGCTGGATATGATTCTGATAAAATTTTAATATGAAATATGTCAAATTGATCTTAGGTAGCTTGACATAAAAATAGAAAATGATTGAGGTAGCATGTCACGTGGCTTCCACCTCAGAAAAATATGAGGCCATGTGGATAGTTTTGGTCACAGTGGAGGGCACTAATAGACGAGGGGTACATTTTTACTAATTTTATAACGTCGAGGGTAATATTGTGTTACACCCCATATTTTCGTACATGAGAGAACGTTGTAAGTTAACTGATATAAACTCAGAAACGAGATCGTCTTTAAAAGTATATAAAGTACGTTAATCTTGTTACCATGCAGGTTACAAATATTTAAGATCACTAATACCAAGTAATAAGAGTGTTGGAAGGCTTAGAAGCTACACAAATAAAATAAAAAATTTCGTCGAAAGTCGACAAGCTCGGATATAACATATACTTTTGGGGTGAGACTAGGGTGCTTAACATTATAAAGAGATTATATTATAAGTTATTTTAGTCGTATGATAGTCGTGTGTTATATTTTGAAATCAAGCAAGTTGTGGAACAATAGTTGAAAAAGGTCATCACAAGTTACATTCATAAATATGTTGAAACATAGGTCAGATGTAGCTGAGCTTTTATCCCAATATGCTTGTAATTAAGCGATGATCTACCTACAAAATTGAATATCTATGAGTCTAATTTCTAACGCATTAAATTGTTTGTCAATAGAACATTGGAGTAGAGATATTTGCAGTTTTGCAAGACTGCACAGACTGCATAGGTGACAAGTAGGTATGTCACTAAAACATTTTGAGCAATACATTTCATATGTTATATGATATATATTTTTGGGACATATTATATACCAAATTGAAGGTCTTGGAATTTAGTTTCTAACGCTCTTAACCGTTCGTTTATGCGACATCCAGATAAAAATATATAAGTGTCGGAAGAAGGGCCAATGTTAGAGTGTCAAGCTAGCACCTCTTTGACTTTTCAAAAGCTGATATATATATATATATATATATATATATATATATATATATATATATATATATATATATATATATATATATATATTTATTTATATAT